>JBCEWB010844212.1:0-16067 GCA_039654565.1 Peronia peronii
TTCTTTACAATGCTTGTGTTATACCTCTTGTACTTGGCAAAGGGAAGTAATTTTGCTGACGGTCAAAATGGCTCATTGTGTTCTAATTTCCACCGCTCATCAGATCTTAATCTGCCTAACATTATCATAAAGACAACAGAGAGAACAAAAGTTAAATCAGGTGTGAGATGTTGGTGGAAATATTTCAACGAGATCCCGTTTAGCATGCTGGAGATGAGGAAGAACATCATCAGATTCTCTGGGCAGAAAACAATAATAAATCATTAAATAGATAAGCTAATTAATGGATCAATAATATAAATAAGCAGATGAATAAACAAATAAACTACAATGGATGGATGGATGGTTTCGGTTGGTCACAAATGACCATGGATAATGTATCTTGAGGACCAGAGAAGCTTCCTTTTATAACTGTAGAGGCCAATGCGAGAAAGATAGGCCTATACCTGTCACATGAATTGCAGCTAAACGTGGTTTGTGAGATACTGCTTGAATTTTTCCTTCTTTCTATCTTGTGAAACCGCAGACAGTTAGTAAATACCACTGTTAATTTTGTTAAAAAACAAGCTCCATGAACAACGAATAAGCTTACATTTAAACGATGGGCTTTATATGTCACTTAATGTTGTTCAGATCTACATACATAATGTGCAATTATCCGAAATACATAGCCAATCCCCCTTATATATTGTATATCTCTATGGATACCCTTATCAAGCTAAGCCAGATGGCATCCAGGATTATGATCGATAGCTCTTAATAGTTTTGGTAATAGAGAACATATGAAAATAATATTACAAAATGGTACCCTTATAATAATAATATTAGCACAGTAACAATAAACAATAATAATAAACTGTATTCTGCCTAGTAGTAGTACAGTAGTGCAGTAATAAAATATTTCGTCAGATCTGTTCCAGGAAATGACATTAAATTTGTTTAATGCCCGCCTACATTGTTTAGTAGACTCAGTCAAGATCGATATCAGGAAATCCTGTAGTTGTCTATTCACTCACACTACGAATGTTATTTACTGGGCTAGTTTTTGCAAAGTAACTAATATGCAGTGTTGGTCTCTCTGTTATCTTTTATTGGGGTAGTTGACACTACTATTTGAATTGTCGAATGGTGATTTGATTCGTCTAATAAATCGCATAGTTTTGGAGATACTCGACGCCATTTGTTTGTTTTGTTTGTTTGTTTTAGATATTCGACACCATTAAACCAATGTTTATCATTACTTTTTCTTTAAATCTTTTCACTATTTGTTTGCATCCCCCGGGGTCTGCAGTCTATTTCTTTTGCTCAGGGTGATAATTAAAGATGTGGTGCACTGGATCAAAGCTACTGCGGTACTATCAGAAAGCTTAGGTCGCTCAGACTACTTCGGTCATCTTGTGATAGATAGACAATACTTGTGTACAACAGCATACCATCGATTCTACGGTCAGTGCTCTTTTTCATAAGTTTATGTGTTTGCCCACGCGATTGGAACAAGGTGCATATACCAACAAAAGAAATGCGACAGTCTGTAAGGTTATCCACTTTGCTGTTTTGGGATTAAAAAAAAAAACAAAAAAAACAACAAAAAAAACAAACCAACCCCCCCCCCCCCAAACAAAAAACAACAACAAATATAGTATCCATTGAATTTAAATTAATAAGATTAAAAACACAATAGATGAAGACAACAAAAATAGTAAGAACACCCCCCCCCCCCCCAAAGTTTATAAAACGAAAGGAGATAATTCAGCATTTATTTTTCGGTCAATTTAGGAAATTTATTGTTTTCTCTTGTCTGTGTCAATTTATTTGTCAAGGTAGTGGACTGACTGATGAAAACAAAATCGATTGATCGATTGATTTGTAAAATAAATTAGTCGATTCAAAACTAGTCTTTTTGTGTGCAATGCATTGGAAGATGTATCGGCCCGTAGGTGTTATTTTCGGGCAATGATATCAGCGATACTTCTACACAGGAGACGCTGACGTCATCCATCAGGAAATGATACATAATATCATTAATATGTCTATTCAGATCTGTTTAAATGTAGGCCAACTGTAGTTTGCCCTGGTTGATCCAAGAACATAAAGCTTTTAGTGATTATGTAAATTTGCATATCTACAAGATCACCATGTATGATAAAAAACAAAACCTTTCCAGTCCGATTAGAAAGCAATATCTTGGCTGGTTGTGGAGATAAAACAAACAAATCCAATGATATTACAATGATAACATTTATTCTGTTGTTTATATCAGATCAACGTAGTTATTCTGCATTTCACGTGCAGTTACTGTGACAGACCATGCTCATCACATAAAGGTAGATTCCGTCACAAAAGGAGGTGCAGAATCAGGAAAATCTAAATAGACCACAACAGCACCAATGCAGAATACAAACTGCTTCAGCTGTCTGCATAGATAAAAAAAAAAGTAATAGAGGCAGTAGTAGTCGTAATACACATATTATTAATAAAGACTGTTTGGAATGTCTGCATAGCTGAAATAAGCTACCGTAATAGAACCAGTAGTAGTAATATACATAATGAATAAAGATTGCTTGAACTATTTGCATAGATGAAATAAGCCACAGTAATAGAGGTAGTAATAGTACATGTAGTACACGTAATTATGAATAAAGACTGCTTCAGCCATCTGCATGGAATGAAAGAGCCATAGTAGTGGTAGCTATAGTAGTTATTGTATTTATCTGAATAAAGACTGCTTAAACCGTTTAAATAGACTACAGTGTAGTGGTAACATTAGTACTAGTAGTATTTACATATACAAGTACATGTATATGACTACTGGTACCAAGCGGATTTGGTTCTGTGCAGTAATGTCTCTTAAACGCCTGCCATTATTAAATAGACGTTGACATGGTTCTGGAGAATGATAAAGCCCACATATGAATGTCTTCTCAATATTAGAATAGTCCATTAGATATTGATTAGGCCCCAAGAAATCATGCAAAATAACCTATCTATACTTACCTGATATGTTAAAACTACTTTGACACATGCCAGTTAGCAGATTGGTCTCTTTTCTAGGATTTGGCTGGGGCTACTGTTGATATGAATAATTTCCCAGGGAATGTTTATTACAGGGAAGATATGTCACCAGGTCGGTATTGCTAAAGATTGTCTTTGATGATGACGTAGGTTAGGACTGTTCTCTTAAATAACGTGTTTAACTTTAGATCTGGGAGAAAAAGAGTGGATGCGGGAAAAGGAGGGAATAAGGGTGAGGGTGGAGGTCGAGGGGCTAATGAGGGCATGGGAAAATGAGATTATGGTCATTTGGATTACATCATACATCAAATACTTTCGTTCACACCGATCGCCTCATCCTTGGCCAAGACTATTAAATACTTTACTTAAAAACGGACAATTTTGTCATTCTTAACCCTAATCCGATCAGATGAAACGTGCGGGTGTATAATAATTTTCATATTCATATCCATTCATGTTCAAGAAATGACACTTTAACCCTTAGTGCCAATGTAAGACGAGTTTTATATTTATTATTCGTGTAATATTTAGATAGGCATTCAGAGGCAAAGTATCGTGAGTGAATCTATGAGCATTTCGGCCCACTGATACTTCCAGGATTAAAGTCAGTGCCTCTTGCTCTTTAAACTCTGGAGACAAGAATGCAGATCTGACGAACTGTGGCAAGGATATCTGATTCAACTCTCCAAGAATGGTGACCCGTCCTATCAGAACGGTGGTGACTGTTTTTGATCAGCCCTATTGCTTCCCTTTGCCAGACACAAGGGGTGTTGAACAAGCATTGTAAAAAGGAGAAAAAAGGGAAAAGCTTTTTCTGCGTTCTTTGCACACCATGAAAAATTCAGAGAAAAAAAAAATCATGCTGTAAGAAAAATGTTTTCTCCTTATCATAATAATTTCATAACCAGTTTTGTTGTTGTGACACTTTAACCCTTAGTGCCAATGTAAGGCGAGTTTTATATTTATTATTCGTGTAATATTTAGATAGGCATTCAGAGGCAAAGTATTGTGAGTGAATCTATGAGCATTTCGGCCCACTGATACTTCCAGGATTAAAGTCAGTGCCTCTTGCTCTTTAAACTCTGGAGACAAGAATGCAGATCTGACGAACTGTGGCAAGGATATCTGATTCAACTCTCCAAGAATGGTGACCCGTCCTATCAGAACGGTGGTGACTGTTTTTGATCAGCCCTATTGCTTCCCTTTGCCAGACACAAGGGGTGTTGAACAAGCATTGTAAAAAGGAGAAAAAAGGGAAAAGCTTTTTCTGCGTTCTTTGCACACCATGAAAAATTCAGAGAAAAAAAAAATCATGCTGTAAGAAAAATGTTTTCTCCTTATCATAATAATTTCATAACCAGTTTTGTTGTTGTTGTTATTTTATTTGGAACAGCAGAAACAATAAAAAAAAAAACAACGAAAGGATAATAGAGAGAGAGAGAGAGAGAGAGAGAAAGAAAGAAAAAAAGAAAGAAAGAAGAAGAAAGAACAAAGTAACCATGTGTAAGTAAAGGCAATCATAAATCGAACCAAAGACGGTTAATGTGCCGATGTCTGATTTAAGGGGAAATGGATGGTAAGGTTGAAATACAGGGGTGGGGGGAGTTTGTTTCTCGTTTACTTATTGTTGTTTGCTTCAGTTTATGTGTGCTGCCACAGGGCGACACTGGCAATTTAATCAAGGCACACCAAACGGACTTTGAATTTCAGTGTGGAATTCAATAAATCGGCGATTGCTGCTTAATGCAGTCAAAATTCAGAATACAGTGTAGGAGGGCATTTCAGCACGATACAGTTTGTTAATCAGAAAAGAGTTGATCAAAGTTTAAAACCGTAGATTAATTTAAGTGCCATCGTTCTGCAAAATATCATACGGCATATGGCTGAACAGTTTCATAAACATTAAAACAGCAATCGGTACTGATCCATCTAAAAAAAAAAAAAAAATTTCCGTTCATGGAAACAGAAACAACAGACGAAATATATGAGTTAAATCTAACAAAATAAAACGCATTCATTGTTGACTTCACTGTTTACATGTTCCCCTCCCTCCCGCCGTCCACACGGGGACCTATCAAAATACCAGGGGTTTGATACGAGCACGCCACCTATCGGTCGAGTTTATATTTTACAGTCGCCTTCTTGACACGGTAGAAGTCTTGTCGGCATGGCAGATAGCAAGCTCTATGAGGTAATATTTGTCGTTTTATGTGCTAACTTTGGCTATAAACCTTTATTTGTGATGCCTTGTGCCATATGGCATTTTATTTGCAAATCAGGCAAGTGATCACTGCGATTTTCATGCAAAGAAACGGCGAGCTTGAAACGGCCCATAGGCGAGCGATTCATGACGGTAAACAGTGAGACGAGTCTCTGTTTGAGGCGAACCAATCGGCGGTGGTTTTCTTGCATAATAATGACCTGGGTATGAGATAGTGACACTTTCGTCGGGAGAGAATCATCGCTAGTTTATTATGTCAATTCTTTAGTTAGTACGTAGACAAAAATACACTGAATAAACTCACAGAATCTGAGGGGGAAAAAATGTGCTGTTCTGCCTATGAATTTGTAGATCTCTACAAGTTACTGTGAAACGAATGGTCTCGTCAGTAATTTAACTTTATACTTGGCGCTCCAAAGCTTATGATTATGTGCGAGTCCTTACTTCACCAATGGTCATGCCGACCTACTCGATATACTTTACATATATAATTATATATTACAGGCAACACTGGACTAGTACCAAAGCGAATATGTCTCAAGAAACAAATTAAATTAGAATTTAAAGTAACAAGAGTGAAATTGGTCACCATTAGAGCTGGCTGATCGCGATAAATCACATCTCACCTGCCGCAAAGCTTATTTACTGAACTATTGAGCTCGCTGTAGAAGTGGAGGCTCGCAGGGCACGTGCTCGGATCTGGACCAGAGTTGTAACCGTAAACTAATGAGGGGTACTTTTTCTAGACATATAGAACAGTTACTGAAGGTTATTCATATACAGAACATGCCCACAATGTTAAACATATATATATAAATAAAATAGAGAATAGCAGACAGCCTGTTTAGATGATTCTCTACTTCTACTAAAGAAGGGAAGTGTAGATTGTAGTTTTGTTAGTCAAGTGAAGACACTTGCCACCAAATTTCATATATGTGTGTCATTGTCTCTCTCTGTTTCTCAGCTTATTCTTTCCTTCTTTCTTTCATTCTTTTGTTGTTGTTTTTAATGTAGCTTCTATTGCAGTCATCCTGTTCAGGTACTCAAATTGTAAACATCAGATGGACAGTTAAAATAAAAAAATGTCCACATTTTGTCCACTAAGGTTTTGCTGGGATAGGAAGGAATATAAGGGTGAAAAAGTTTTAAATTATCAAGGAGTCTGTGTTTCCTGTGAAATTGTGCACTCGAACTAAAAACAGCAGGGATATTATTCTTTATGAGAGAGTATATGTGGTATAAATTTATTGTGGAGTTGATTACTGGCACCTTCAGTTTTGCATTGTTTGTAGCAATTATTATCAAGAGGATAGATGAAATTTTCATATTCCACAATAGTAAATGTTGATGGTTAAGCAAGTACTGCCATATTATCTCTTTAAAGCATGCTAGGGGACTTGTGTATGATTTTAGAGAAATATCAGAATATCATGCAAGGATTCCTGACAATTTGTGCTATAGTGATTCACCAGTCTGCTGACTCCTTGTGAAAAATAGGAATCCATATTTTTTTGCAGGTGGAGAAAATATTAGGCAAAAAAGTCTTGCCTAGTAGACGTGTTTTGTATCTGGTGCGATGGAAAGGCTTCTCGACTGACCATGATTCTTGGGAGCCTTACAGTAATCTGGATGCTTGCAGACCTCTCATTAACATATTTAATCAACAGCTTGAGGAGAAACAGATTTCTCCAAAAGCAGCTGGGACTAAAACTAGTAAATCAGATGTAAAGATTTTTATGATAGAATCTCCTAAACGCAAAAGTGCAGGCAAAAATTTAGCAAGTATTCTTTCAAAAGCAAAAGGTGCTTATCACAAAAATGAAGCAAATAAAGCTTCAGCAGTTACTCAGAAACTAAAGAAATCTAAGTCTTTAGGTGGCCTTGAGGTGAAAACTAGGAACTTGGTAACAAAACGTTTGAGTCTGCATGAAAGCAGTCTTTCTGATAATCACAGTATCAGACCTAAAAAGACAAAATCAGGCTTACAGTCTGAAAAAGACAATAGCAATGCCACACCGACGAAACAGCAGCAAACCAAAAAACGAAAATTAGCAACTCAAAGTGTTGATGACAGTAGTGTCAAAGAACAACCACCTAGTAAAAAAGTGAAGAAAAGTACCCCGGTGGAAGATGACAGTGGCGAGAGTAAAAATAACAGTAGGCCCTCTCCAACTAATTCCACTGTGGTTGGCTCAAGCAGTAGTGGTGATGAAGCTGCTGATGAAAATGAAGACTCAGATGATGATATCCTGTATTCCCTGAACCCTGACTGTGATACTGAGGATGCTGACTGGGAGAATGCTGTTAGTAATGAGTCTGAGAGGAAGAAAAAGACACTGAAATCTAAAAAGAAAAGTGAAGGAACCAAGACTGTGATACCTAAATCTAAGGAGGAACAAAAGGGGAAGGGTGCTGAGGAGAGTACAAAGAAAACTAATGGAAAAAAGAAGAAAAGGATGTCTCTTCTGGATTCAAAGAAACAATCCAAGGATTGGGCGGCCAAAACAGGTGATCTTTTTTACTTGTTGTAGCCAGTGTTGTAGAAACTGTATCATGTGAAAATCAAAAGATAAAGTGTAGAAATGTTTTGTAATATGTCATAGGAACTGACTTTTTAGATTATTTAAGCTCATCAAATATCACTTGAATCTGTCATAATATCACCAGCATATTTTTAAATTTTTGTTTGGGATTGACTTGAATGAAAGTGACACAGGATATCGAGAAGCCACCTTATTAAATAAATGTGAAAGGATATTGACCAAACATAAATCAAGGGAGCATAGTCTTGAAGAATGTGAAGGACCGTCTCATAGTATAAAAGATAGATGCAGTCTATTCCTGATCATCTTTAAATGGTAGTGAATATTTCATTTTATTAATATTTTCTTAGTGGTGAGTGTGAAGAGCATGAAAGAGTGAAAAATTTCAACCCTGCTTAAAAAGGTATTGAACTTAGGTCACACAATTTGCAGGTTTGTTGCGCTCTGTGTCTCCTCCACCGATGTTCACCTCAGTGAAGCACATAGTCAACAGTCCAGACAGTGAAGATCCATCAAAACCATCAGGCAATCTCTTGCCAGATCCTGTTTCCCCTGAAGCCTCAGGTATAATAATAATAATAGTAAAGATGATTAAAAGAATGAAGGGCATGTATGATAAAGCACTTGAAGGACTTGAAGTGTGTTACAGAAACAGAGTGATTTACAGTCAGGTAAAGAATATCTGTCAGTACAACCAGGAGTAACAGGATACCCATATACACTCGTAACATATGGCATACAAACATCAGAATTGTGCTCTCATACATGATACTGATAGATGTAAAGAACTTGGGTGGGAACAGTAGGCATACACAATGTTGTTTTGACAAATAATACATTTTTGGTTTTTCTCATCATCAGAGACATATCTCGCAGATGTTCCTTCATCATATCCAGTGCCAGCAGAGGAACCGCTGGTGAATGAGCAGCCACTAAGCCCGGGCTCTCTGTCGTACAAATCATTACTTGACAGTCTCCCTGACCAGCTCCACCCCACCCACAAAGGTGGGAAAAAAGGCAAAGGTGATGGCAGTAGTGGTACAGGCAGCAGTAGTGGTAGTAACAGCCTGGTTGGCACCTCCTTCACCAGCACACTGGGCAGGGAACCAGTGGAAAGGCGAACCAGTGTCAGATCTACAGAATGTGCATTTCGATACAAACAGATTGTGGTCAAGAAATGTTTCCGCTACACTCAGATTTGGTTAAATACTCAAACTGTTATGAAAAATGCATTAAATCCTCAGGTAAGAGAAATTCACAATTATTTTTCATGATATGAGGCATCTGAAAAGTTGATAAGAGAATTTACATAATTAATGGCCTCATAATTCTTACCTTTCTTCCCAGTTTCAGACTCTTTAGCATGTTACACATATCAAAGTTAAAAGAATCTCAGTTTGAAAAGATAGGTTGGGATTCTGTTAATTATCATGAACTTTGCAGGATGGAACTTAAACCACCAGTTAATAATAATTGAAATGAAATAATAGAAAGAATGGCAGCTGTTGCAATTGATTTAATGTTGATGAAAACGTGAACTAACAATCATTTTCTTCAGTGTGGCGTACATGTTTTGGAAGAACCTTTAGATTACTTTTTATGTGTGATTTGTCCTTATCATGTAATTTTTGCTAATAGCTTGATCAGTCTTCACTGCTGTATTATCATTCTCTGATGTGGGTGCATTTCAGGTGATACAAGAAGTTGTCTCTGCCCTCAACTCAGCGAAGTATGATGATAGTCATTTGGTGCTGTTCTCCAGCTTAGGCAATGTGTTTTGTTCCGGCACTGATCTGCATTTCCTTGTGTCAGGTGACAGAAAAATGGCTGCCAGACAGATGGCTGATGCTATACGGTTAGTGCTCCTTCCACTCTGGGTTGTGTTCAGGCTTTACAAAAGTATTCTTTTACGTTGCTCATTTTGCCAACAATTAATAAATGGTGCTAATTCTGAACTGATATTTTTCATTTTTAGACGGAATTTCTGGGTTACTGTTATCAGAGATTGACATTGGATAGTAAATCTGAACTGATCTGAAATCTGTAGCTGAACTGTAATGAATAAATATTCATTTATGATGTGTTTATGAAAAGTGAGTAGGTCTTTTGCCTACAAAAATCTTAACTGTCATCATCAGTTGATAGCAAAAAAAAAAAAAAAGTGTTCAATGTTATTCTGATCCCAGACAGACAGGATCGTATCTATACTTGATATTAAAATATACCTTTTCATGTTTGCTCTTAATGCCATCAGGTCTAAGTGCATCTTCAGTAATCTGTTGAACAGCATTCGCAGGACAAAAGACTTCCAAATTAATTTGCCATGTTATGAAGGCAATAAGTAATTTAATCATATCAAGTTTAAAATTGTATGAGACATTGAACCTAAGCATGTCCTATGTATTTGTTGCTGAGTAATTTATGATGATGAAATTTTTTTCAGAAAGTTTTTTTAAGGGCTGTTTCATATCATGTACCTGTGTAATGTTGGGTAAAGTGCTTGTAGGTAATATCCATGCTTGTGGTTGGGTGGTTGGTTGCTATGGTGATAAATCTCAGTCCTTGATCTATTTCCACAGGGATTTGACAAAAACTTTCATCACATTCCCTAAGCCAGTCATTGCGGCAGTGTCTGGTGCAGCAGTAGGCTTGGGCATGTCCTTGCTTGCCTTGTGTGATGTAGTGTATGCCAGTGATAAAGCCTCCTTCCACCTGCCTTACTCCCAGCTCTCACAGACACCTGAGGGCTGCTCTTCCTTTACCTTCCCTCTCAACCTGGGCCTGGCTTCAGTATGTGTTGCTCTTGTATAGTCTAGGCAGTTTCAAATATTTGAAATTATAATTTATTTATCAGATAATTTTTACATCATTCAGTTTCCTAGTTCACATATTGATTTGGTGATCTTAAGGTTATAGTCCTGAACATCACAAGTTGTGAGAGGTCTGTTGTACTCATATGAAAGCAAAAGATAAAACTGTGAGTCCTTTTGAGAGAAAGTGCTTTGTGATATAGGGAAGAGTGTCTCAGAATCTGTGTCTTATATAAATACCCCTATCTGTAGCACAAACACATTATAGATCAACAATGCAACAAGTTTTCTCTTTTGCATGTTGGAGAACTGGGTAGATGTATCTCCAACAGAAGAGGAGATTTGTTCTTTGAAACAAATTCTTCTAATCTTTTTCCTTTTCAGGCCAATGAACTATTGTATGGAGGGAGAAAAATCACAGCCATGGAGGCCTATCAGCTGGGCTTAGTCTCTCAGGTTTTTTGGCCGACATTGATGATGCAGGAAGTTATTCCTAGAGCTCAAAATATGGCCACTTGCTCAGCAAAGGTATGATCTGTTAGGTTTTTCGTAAGTTTTCCAACTTCCTAGGGACGGTAATCAGAGTATGGTCTGTGATCTGTAACAAGATAATTTAATTGTTTTGAAGACAGTATGGTTTTTAAGAAGGGTATTTCAGAAAATATGGAGATGTGGATGCAGTAGATATGGAGATGTGAATGCAGTAGATATGGAGATGTGGATGATGAGAGCTGAATGTTGGAATGTTGTGAATGTTAATGAAAAGCAGAATTTAGAATTGATGATGAATGTTTGAATCAATTGTGAATGCAAGCTGTTATGATAAATGTAGCATCAGTTGTGTCTCCTCTGTGGTGTGGAAAAGACTACATGTTGCTATTTTGTTGATAATCTACACAAATTATCTTGCCCGGAGTTTAATTGTTACAAAATTTAGTTTCTGCTTTGGTTTCTTACTCCCTCGATAATCATAGAAAAATTTCTAGTGGAGTAAATCTGACAGATTATAAACCCAATATCCAACTTTATGAACCGAGATAAAAACACTTATTCAGTGATATCTTCAAGAATATCACCAAATGTGACCATATTGTCCTCTTGCCATCTTCAGAAAAAGCTCTTGTTTGATAGCCTTGACAACTGTTATCACCTTGAAATAAATATTTTATTAATTTTCTATTTCGTTACTAATTTGGTCGTTTTGTTTCTTCTGACAACCCACTGTAATCTGTAGCTCGTTAATCAAAGTAATAGTTTATGTTGGCGGGAGAGCACAAATTGCCAGTTAACTATACCCTGCTTTTTCATGCCAAATATTTTCTTGCTGCCAAGATTTCATATTTGAACAGAAATTTGTTGGACAGTAGGATTTTCCTTTAAAATTAGTATAATTTTTGATGCTGCTAAGAATGTTCATTTGTTATGTGTAACAAAGCGATTTCATTGATAGTTATGTCATTCAATGTCTTTCTCAGGCACTAGAAGCCACTAAGCTGTTGGTAAGAAGTCACCACCGTACGAAGATGGAGCTGACCAATGAAACAGAGTGTAACCTGTTGTTGGAGAGGTGGTTATCAGTCGACTGTCAACGAGCGATTGAAGCCTATCTTAGCAATGAAAAGAACCTGACATTTTAACAATGGCAATGCAAGAATCTTACTTTGTGCTTAGACAGTGTGTTTTTTGTGGGAGATGTCTTATGTTGTTGCTTGTGGAGCAGTGAGACTTATGTTGGGTATATGAAGCAGTTTTTCAGTGAAAATGTGTAGTGAAAGGATTGACATAATATCTATGGCTCACTGGATGAAAATGAATTCTTCAGTTAAATGGTTGCTCCTCTGCTAAAAGTCTTATTTAAGAATGATCTGGCTAATTTTAATCTTTTGTTTATAAAAGATAACATCAGTCTACTGAACACCATGTTGGCATGTGAAATGGATCTATATATGTGGGATGCATATGATCTGTCAGGTTTTGTGGATGTGTTGTTGAAAGTCTATCAGTAACTTTTTTTTGTTGTTGTTTGATTTGTGCATTTTATTGTTAAATCCATTTTTTCCCCTTTTATTTCATTCAAAGAGAATTTTATTTGTATATTATTGGTAGGTCTTTGGTCACTGGTAGGTCTTTGGTCATTATCCCATTTTTAGGCCAAGTTATATAATTCTTCAAATTTCAAAAGGCAAACAGTTAAAGAGGCAGACTGAGACTGTGAAGTAATAATGTCTGTAAATGTGATATGAATTTGCCAACATCGAAGCGCAGTCATTTGTGACGTTCATAAAAGCCCACCAAATGACGTGAGAAAAATTTCTCTCTGATAGGAAAATAAGGGAGTAGTGAGATAATGAAATGAACCATGTTTTTAAACTCCTGAATTATTGTTTGCTGGACGTAATCTAGCTAGAGTACCTGTATGACAATATTCTTGTGCCAATCATTATATTTGCTTCATGTTTAAGCAAATAAAATGTTTACAATAATTCTTTTCCTCTCCTTTCTTTTTGTGGATTTTGAATGTTGTATCATTGACATAAGCATTTATTTATTAGCATATGTATTAAAATTTTTGTCCATTAATGTAGGAGTGGAAATCCGCATTAAAAAGGTCTGTGGCTATCATAGGTGGCATGGCAATTCCCAAGTCAGCTGAACATTATGATTCTTATAAATTTTTTGGTGGAAAATGTTTTATGTTTTTTTTGAAATGCACTGTGCTGTATCTTATATTATGCCAGGGAAACCTCATTATATGATGTTGTAGGAAAATCCCACTCCTAATTTATTTTGATATTTTTGACTTTGCCTTTCGGTTTTGTTTATTTTTTTTTTCTCCAGTTAGTTTGTTAATACACACAAGAAGTTTTGATTAGGGAAAATAGAGCCTGAAGGATGAGAATCTAGTCAGCAAGGAAGAAAGTTTGTCAGTCTGGCATTTACAATTTTTGCCATACAGAGATGATTGTAAGATGATTGTATAGTGCATGGTTAATTGAGACAGGGTTCATGCAGCAGTGTGGAAGTCTGGAAAATGTACATGTATGAAAAATCAGATGAACATTTTCGAGACTTGGCAAAAAGTATGGAAAATTGGAAAAAATATGGCATGTATGGGGAAAAAAATATGAAAAAACTTGTTCATTGCCAAGCAATCCGTATTTTATTTGTCGTGAGAGTGTTTGGTATGTGTAGGTTAGGTAAGCTAAAGCCATAGTTCAGGGCAAACATATTTTAACAGCTTTTATATATTTGCTCTGTAAATGAAAGGAGAAAAAGGGAGATTTTACCCCCCCCCCCCTTTTTTTTTGTTTTTTTCTTTTTTTGTTTGTTTTTGAATTGGTTTCTGTTTTGTCTGTATGGGATTGATATAGTAGTTTTTCAAGCAGTGTCACATCTTTGGTAATTTTAAAATGCATCAAGAAATTTTGCCAAAATTTTATTTTGGCACATTTTTATAATTACTTCGGTTTGCAACTTTTTCTGTGCGGAACTATTAGAGATATTTTCTTTGTTGCTTTTGTGGGTAGAGGTTATTATGGAAGGATCATTCTTCTCGATTATCAGTTTACAAAAGGAGCTGACTAAATTATGCACTTAAGAGACATTCAAATAGGTAGATAATTGAAACAAAGTCAAAAAAGGTTTTCATTTTACTGAAATACTTTGTGGATAATAATGTCAATGAGAATAGGGAGTAATCAATGATATACGTAAGATAAGAGAGGATTAGTATTGCATAATATTGATTTGATAGAATGAGATATGAATTTTTGAGACAGTGAAGTGTTTGGTAAGGAATTGGGGGATTTTGAGAGGGTCTTTTGTGACAAAGGGAGATAGGCAATGTCATGCTAACCAGGCCTCAGGACAGATAGAAAAATTCTGAATCAAAGTCATCTTGTCAACCATGTAACATTTCAGCTTTTTTTTTTTTAACGGAAGATCCTCTTCTTATGCTGAAAACAAGAATTATTATCTCACACAGCAGCATTTTAATGGCTCTATCTTATTCTCACAAACAGATATATGTAGTCATACAAGCTCTTTCATGTGAATGTAAGGACTACTTCTCAAACTTATCATCTTACCCAAAGATGTATGTAATGAAAATTGAAATGCCTTTTCGTGAGATGGGTAACAAATGGTCCCTGCAGAAACATCTTGAGATCTATAGTGCCATATGATATTTGAGATGTGTTCTTTTGAAGAGAAATGCTGTTGAGAAATAATAGTTGAAAAAGCCATTGACAGGGGCTGACAGTATGAGCCCAGTCTATTAAAGTCAGGCCAGAGTTGTGGTATATGAACTTAGTGCACGCGACAAACATATGCCTGAATGGTTTATGTTACCTGTATATTTATATTTTGTCTATGACAGTGTTTGTATCCAGGGGTGATATGTTAAAGAAAGTGTCCCCATTTATGGTCTTAACAGAGGATTTTTATATCACAAATAATGGGGACTGTTTTTGAGCAGCTCTTTGCTAGACTTAAATGCATATTGTTCAAAGCATTGTTGAGCCTGAGAGCTTCACATATTGTCATTCAAAAAGTACCTCATTGTTGGAATGACATGTTTGTAATTTTTAATGCATGAGAATCATTATAGTAGTACATGTACATCTCATCAAATGACTTGTGCTGTAACACTTTTGTTTCTAATATCTCAAAACTGATGAAAATGGTGTATGCCTTTATCATAGAACTTTAGAATGGTGACGAGATGTTCCATGTGCTATCTTGTTTAGTCAGTGAGGTGATGGATTGGAAGTGCCTTGTACTCTGTGGTGATTTAATCTTTGTGTTGTCCACTGTGATGATCTTTTGTGTAAGTCTCACGCCTTCACTGTGTTATTTGCCGAAGCCTTCAGTCAACGTTTGTGATTGTGTGTTGTATGCAGGGTCAGCGGAATAACCTAGAGTTGTCATCACCAGTGATATTATATATGCCTTTCTAGGTCCTTGTATTACAGGAAGGAGTCCATGATTTTTAATTGTCTTGATCGGAGCATACAAAAATTTTTCATCAACAAGCAATACAACATCTTAATTTGTAGATGTATTCAGCCATGTTAGGGGCAATATAGCCGTGATCATGCTGATGCACCTTAAATCCCAATAAAAACAAACATGCTATTAGGCACTTCAGCTGTGTTACATTAGCAGAGCATTCACATTTTGTAAGATACTTTCACTCAGCTGCTACAAGGAGAAGCTGACAGTTAAAAAAACAAAAAAAACAATTCAAGTTTGGGTCATTCAGTTTTTGAATGTATCCATATCAGACTATGATTGTAAAACATAAATCTCTTATGAATATGACAGTAGATAATTAGTCCACAGCAGCATAAAATTTCATGTTTTGAGACATTGGTGCTGAAATCCAACTGTGATTTTGGTTCATTTAAGGCGATCTGTGGCTGAAAAATATCGATATCGACAATTTTTTTTCAAAATTTTGTTCTTCCGATATTCCGTTCC
>JBCEWB010844323.1:0-16067 GCA_039654565.1 Peronia peronii
TACCGTGTTTGACACAATATAGCCGTGATCGTGCTGATGTGTCGTTAAACCCCAACACAAACAAACAAACAAACAAATATCAGTGTTTGAGGGGGGAGGGGAGGGGAAAGAAAGGGAAGGGGAGTAGGGATGGAGTTTGGGAGGGGGGGGGGGGGAGGGGGTCTCTGGCTCTTGCTTGTTTTTGCCATCTTCTGAGACGTCCCCCCTCGACCTCCCTGGCAGCTCGATGGATCCTCACGACCAAAACATTAAACAGGGATGCAGTTGGTTGCTTAGTAACTAAGAGATGCACACACGAGGGCAACGACCAACATGAAGCAAATTGTTCAGTCATGAGGCCATTTTTTTTTTTAAAAAGGTGTTTGATAACACAGTGTATTTCTCAACAGAGTAAAAACCACAAAATCTCCCACCGCTGTTTCTTGAAAATAACGGACATGAAGGTACATCTAAATCCAGGTTCTTTGGTTTTCGTTTTCTCAAGCAGCTGTTTTTTCATGTTTTCGTTGTTTATTGTTTGTTTGTTTTTTTGCCTTATTTCCAGTTGTAAGTCATTTTCGTGCCAGATTTTGGATGTACTGCAATGAAATATGAATGGATTTGCAGTAAAGATGGACAAATTAAAGTTGATTGATACGTTTCATCCCACAAATTTAATAAGTGCTGATCGATAACACAACAGCCGGATATAATATTGGGATAAAAACCAAATGTCATCCAATATGCCATTTCCAGTGAATTTTATTGGCTGGATTTCAGTGAGAATGATATTCAAGACATGTTTCTGACTCGGGATTTATAACTTTCTATGATTAAAACTCGATCATAAATATGCGTGAACAATGCTCGGGTCTCAAACTTAACATTATTGCGGAAGTTATAATCAAACTGGAATTGTCAAACTGTCTGAGGAGGATTCTTATTAAATGAAGTAAATGAATTTTTGTTTGTTTGTTTTTTTTTTCAATCGTCCAAATTACTTCGCTTTGTTAATCCATGCATGAGATGGGCAATTCTGAGACAGCTTGTAAAGGAGGAAAATCACTTTTGCATTTTATATTTTAAACACACAAAACTGAAAATTGTGAAAACAACAACAACAACAACAACAACAACAACAACAACAACAACAACAAACGAATAATCATATAAGAACAACCTCTTTTCATCATAAGATGAATGCTTTAGAATTTTCCATTCAGTATCTTCAAAAATTAAAAAAAAAAGAGTATAAATAATTGTTCTTTCTTTATAGTGCTTGTTTTGCAGTCCATGCTTAGCAAAGGGAAATAATTTTCTTTAACTGTACAAGCTAACTCTTCTCTTTCTCTCTGTCATATGTAATCATTTTGTTCCAGTTTTGAACGTGTGAATTTTTTCTAGATGGAAATGGCATACGGATAGTTTTCTGACGTTGATGAAGAGGGTAAACAAGAACAAGTCCAGATTCTGGATTTCATAAACGAGGTGCGAACTTAGATGGCCACAAAGCCACTTAACAAGGTTGTATCTCGTGTGTTCTCTTTATGTTTTTCTCTACCAGCTTTCCCATGATACAACAGAGCAGACTGCATTAAATAGACAATAAAAGACGTGTGTCATAACTAAGAAGAACACCCGCTATTTACTCAGTGTGGTTCTTGTCCAAACAGTATTCTCTTTTCTTATGAAGATCTTGTGTAGCTGCCTCAGAAAGTTAATCTGGAGGGATCTGGAAAGCGACATTCAAACACAAATTAAAACATGTACAGTTTTGTAGATTTCGTGTTTTATCATTTTGTTTTAAGATGCCTTTATAATACAAATGAACTTAGCAGATACACTTTGTTACGTTCATTTAAAACGTCAGAGAACCTGCACTAAAACGCGTAAGCTTATATCTTATTACAAATAAAAAAACTTAACAGTGCATTCAGAATTTACAATTTTAATGTGCTTAATCCAACAGTGAATAACGAGTTGTCCCTTCATAATTACGAATAACGACTTAGTTTTGCTGTTGCAGACAGAACGCTTTGGATTTAAGTAGGGATTTTGAAAAAGGGTTCGAGATGATAATTAGCTTGCACAATCCATCAACTTAATGAAGTGAAATCAGCTAAGGAATATCATTACACACTTGAAACATATTCACATGGGAGCAATATCTTAAGGGGGCGATATTTAAGGATGTTTTTTGTACAGTACATTAATATAATAGTAATAAGAAGGCAAATCGGAGAGACGGCACCGTTAACTCAGGTGACTTTATAAATGACATGTTACACAATCCGGAGTAACAGAATCAGGTAAGATAAAGGACTTCACCGATGCCTCCCTACCATGGTACAAAAAAAAAAAAAAGCCTAACCTGAAGTGATCAGAGCATGTCCATATATCATTAGGGTTTGCCAGGCCAATTCTGCATTGTAGAGAGGATGGAGGAGGAGAGATAGGAAGTTATGAGAAGATAATATCCCAGACATGGACAAGCTTGGAGCTGATCAACGCCGTAAGAAAATCAGAGAAGAGGGGAGGGAGGGGGGAACAGAGGGAGCAGACTGCCAGGCCATTCTCTGTGGCCTCCTCACGGTCCAGCGTCCAGACCATGAAATAATAACAGGTGGCAAAAAGAGCCAAGGATGGGCATAAAGTAGGTGTGACACGATACATAGAATATTCCCCAGGAGGCGGATGTGTGATCGTGGTTAAAGAGGAATGACAAAATAACAAAGACCTTGTTCTTCCAACTCTCAATGCACATCCTTGTTTCGCTGTGTCAACAACTTTGAGATTGGGTTGATCGTGTGGCTATTGTGTGAATGTATGTAGGTGTCACTGGGTGGATGTGGGTAACTCAAGTTTGGATCCGGTATTGTGACAACTTCATCAAAGTACTGAGTCAAACACTCCAGTATCCAACTTCACCGTGGTTTGTGCCCTTACATATAGAGTAAATAGGAATCAGAGCTACCAAAACTATTTTATATATCTACCAAACAATCGCATCTCCTCTTCATTATAATGGTAATGCATCAAAGAAGGAAAATAAACAGACAGATAGATACATCCATACAGACGCTTATATAACAACTCGCACAGACATATATGGTAGACTCAATCATAAAAAACAGATGTCAAAAGACATATTTGGGTAGTGAGGTTACGGGATGCTGATCTACTGTGTGCTCTGTTTAACTGGCAGACCGTATGAATGGGTGTGCGGCTGTTCAAGGAAGATCTTGTCAAATAAATGAGCCTGAGCTGACATTGATAACAGCCACACGTGTGAGAGCGAATAATGTGACAGGGATGCTATACAACCTTTCCTAAGCCCCGCTTCCCCTCCAGTTGTGCTTTTGTTACTTGCATCAAAGAGTATGAACATCAGAGCTTTATCGCTGTTTTGATATTTATCAAATGTCTTTTGTATTACAATTTTTTTTAAAGCGAAATTTCTTTGATTACATCACCAATCCTCTCCCAAGTTTATGTGCAAACAGACTTGAAAAAAAAAAAAGAAGAAGAAAAAAGGGAAGTTTCAAAGAAAAAGTATGAAAAAAAAGAGAAGATCTATTTTACCCGTAATTTGAAAGACATTAAAGCTAAGATTGATGCATTTCTTATGTTAAAGAGCCGATTATTTCACACCTCAAGCTATACAATTTTAAAACCCCATCGTTCTTTTGTCAAGTTTGGAAAAAAAGGGAGAGGGGGCAGAAAGAAAGAAGTTAGACACAAATGTGTTTTTGTTTAAATCCACGACATATTGAATGGGCAGCAAAGATATTTGACAAATGATTTTTCAACTTTTATAGTTTACCTTTTTGATGAATGAACATCTTACCTGAATACACACAAACTGCGAAGTAAACTGAAAAGAGCTGACATAATAGATATCATCCAAACTTAAGCTAATATACAATTTAGACAAACTTCACGGTTACACAGAGATGAAAAATTTGACATGTCAATATTTTGTGAAACAACATCAGCTTTCTGTCGATTTGGCTAAGAGCAGCTTACTTGATTGTGTGAAAACCATGCCATATAAGGTTGGAGCTTTGCAAAGTCAGTGCTATATTGAACCAAAACTGGGTTTTCCAGAGTTCATAGGGAACATAACAACACATTATCATGACCTTGTCTGTGTTATTGTGGACACGCCCATCGCCTATAAATTTTTATCATTTGAATGCAACAGCCTAGAATCAAGATTGCGGAAGTGTATTTAATCTTCAAATAAAATTCTTTGTGATTACATTACATAAAAATAAGCAATAGACATTTTTGTTCTTTCACCCAGAAAAAAACCGAATCTCCGTCAATGTCTATTAATACAAGATCGCCCAATATCCATTGAATACTTCAGTGTTACCATTTATTAACTGAATCTATCAATGATGACTAGAATATCAAAACTCCGATGGGTTTTAATTTTTTAGCAAGATGAAAACAACTTACAGTTAATGCCAAATCTCGGCTTAAAATAACAATTCCCATGGCTGTCAATAGATGCACCAAGAGTGATCACTTAAAAGGTCTGGTGTGCTACAGATGATCACTGATATGATATGAGAATGATCATCTGTAACGAAAATGCCGACAGCTTTTATATGCTAGCAAAAAAGCAGGCGCCATCAACATGTCAATTAAAACCACAGAATTTGTACTTCGAACTTCTTTATCAATATGACGTTCTTATGGTATAACAGATCGTGGCCAAGAAAAACAAGGGCTGATAACGATACAATGTGTACAGGCCCCAGTTTTGCAAAGACACCAAAGGCAATTAAGGATCATCACCAATGGCGTGGGATCTGGTTCTGGGCGTCGACAGTGAAAGCAGCTACGGCCATCTGCTCGAAGGATAGGAAGGAAAGAACGTTTTCGTAACTAGAATTTTGATCACAGAAAAACCTGTTCAGCCGGCTGAATTGCACTGTGACCACGAAACACAATCTCAAAGTAAAGCAGATCTTGAGAGACTTCATTAAAAACATGGGCCTTATCTGTATCATCATCATCATCATCATCATCATCATCAACATCATCATCATCATGTGGTGTCCTGCCTGGAACAGGCATTGACGGCTATGGCTCTCCATCTATCTCTCTCATTTATCTGTATAGCAGAGTCTAAAGATTGCTATTCCTTCACAGCATGACAGGTACAGAAAGAAGTGTTTAAAAAGTGCCTAAAAAACTACACCTTTGAAAGGCGACGACATATGACAAAAAGTTAAACATAATAACCAGGAAAAAGTGACGCTTCCTGTAATAAGACTACAATATGTATTTAATATATCCCAGAGTGGGCAGAGGAGTTGCTTCAGGGAAGGAATATCCTGCATGGAAAATACTTTAGGAAATGGCTGTGACCGGCCGGAATCCATCGGAAAATATCTGGGATTCCGTTCTCTCTCCGTAACTGAATCATGAGGAGGCAAAGAATAAGAAAGACACTGAGGCCTGCGAGGCAACGGTATTCGACTTGCTCTTGTACGAGCTAGTAGATGAAATGACTTTATCAGATAGTCCTCTTAGATTTACTTCCAACATGTTATGTAGCTCATGTTTCATTTTTATTTTTCATATTGGACCATGTATTGCCGTCGACGATCTGTATCTGTATTAAGCTGTAGTGAAGACAGGTATATGACACACATAATATATAAAAATGTGTGTGTGTGTGTGAGAGAGAGAGGAGGGAACAGGAAGAGAGAACGAGACATGGGAGGAGAAGGTAGAAGGACGAATAAGACGCAAGGACGAGAGAGAGAAGAAATCAACTGGAGAGAGAGAGAGACAGAGACAGAGAGAGAGAGAGAGAGAGAGAGAGAGAGACAGATAACAGAGCGAAATGGGTGTGTGTTAGATGTGGACAATAATGTTGTCATAACCGAGTTTTTGAGTGCGAATTATCTGTCCTTGTAACCATAACACATTTCGTTTTAATGTAAATAAAGTAATCGTTTTTCCTTTTTGTTGAAGATCGAGAAGTAGACTCGAATGTTAATTGTCAAAGGCCCAGTGATGCACAAAAATACTGATGTTGGGAAAGGATGCCAGATAAAGGAAGGCTAGGAAGAGGTAAGAGAGAATATAATAATGTGTGGCTAATCTAAGCTCTGAAGTTTAAGGTTTGTAAGTGCTGGGTGAACCTAAACAGAGAAATGGCTGAACACAGCATGTGTCAGATAAAGTAATTCGGCAGCAATATTTCATACAGTTATCGCCTATGATAAATTATACTGTCAAAATTTCCTCTTTATGCGTTGAAATACAAATATCCGAAAGGGGACATAGCATCCTGCAGATTATGCCTATAAGTAATATGTGCATGTATGTGTTTATGAGAAGATCGGTGTTTGCGTGTGTGTTGGCCTTAAAGAGCTGCCTGTATGTGTTTCTGTGTATACAGACATTTGTGTTCGAGTCAACTATGGTATGCAATAGGGTTATCAGTCAGTTGAGTCATGATGAGAAATGACGTTTCTTCCTGCAACCTAGGTTTTAGTTTAACATGACTAAACTTGGTCTGACATAGAAAACTGTGCCTGGTGTTAGTAATGACTATTAATCGGTCACATTAACTTAGTTTGACCTCTTTCTCTCTCCCAAAGTTCTGTCTCATATGTCACTCATTACTACATTTCGATATATAGCCTCTATACCTCCTGCCAAGGCGACACCAATAAAAAATAAATAAATAAATAAAGAACGAAAGAAAGAAAGAGAGAAAGAAAGAAAGAAAGAAAGAAAGAAAGAAAGAAAGAAGCAAAGTAAATGTAGATCCATGCAAACAAACATGACAAACACATTCACATTAAAAAAGGATGGGGGACACTGGATGGAGACACGCAGAGAGAGAGAGAGGCACAGATAGATGATTATTTTGGAAAAAGACTGGAAAACGAATTCGACCAAAACAAAGTCCAAACGAAGTCAAGGGAAATCACTGAGTGTGATAAAGCATCCGCTAACCTTTAGGATAAATAAAGAAAAAGCTCATTGAAAAAACAACAGCAATTACAACGAAACAAAAATAACAGCATCATTTGGCAAATAAGAGGTCACGAGCAATGAAGTCAAGCAAACACAGTGCGTTGGCTCTGAGAGACTACATGGCACTATGTCCAGTGACTCTATCTCATGTGGCTATTGTACACTCACTAACATCTCATAATCCTATGTCAAACAGACTACTATGGCATGAGCTGAAATAAGGCTGTGTTAACTTTGTAATCAGAATGATAGAAGAGCACATCTTCATTGTGCTATGACAACGGCATGGATCGTTTCCTGCATTTTAAGACACTGAAAGTAAACTCTTGCAGCCATTTGATGCGTTATGCCTCTATGATTCTATTAAATAAATAATATATAATTCTATTCTCACATTTCTTCTTCTGTTTTTTTGTAATGACATTATCGGATAGCTCTCATTTTCAGGAATAACACGAAATATCAGTTTCATTTTGACATAGTTTGACTTAAAATGCCATTATCTTAGGGCCGGCCTCCGCAGGGGGAGGTTCTTTATAATTGGTTCTTTACTCCCATCTGCAGGCGGTGAAAGCCCACCATCGGTTTGATGTCTCCCTTGGAATGCTACCTCGACGTTCCAGGGGTGACATCTCTTCCCTCTCTCCTTGCTCCTGTCTTCCGTCCCGCTCTCTTTCTTCTCTTCTTCTTGACTTAAACGTATCTTACCGTATTTGGCACAATATAGCCGTGATAGTGCTGATGTGCCGTTATCCGCTAATACAAACAAACAACAAACAAAATGTTCGGGCAGGGACGCTATTACGTACTGAAAGAAATCAGAGATAATGGCATTTGGAATTTGCTGTTATTTTTAATCATAAATATAAATCTTTGTTTTTGTCATAATCAAGTCACAAAAGATCTAATTTGATTAAAAAAAAAAAAAGATCTTAGTTATGTTTAAATAAAACTACAAGATAAATATGTAGTTCATGCCCAAAGATTCAAGCGTAACCGACAAGCTCTATTTCTAACGATGATAAAACCACAGGGATTTCAAACGTTCTCTCGAATTCGTTCTGGCCAAAATATGAAAACAACACCGGCCTATTTGATTAGTTATCACTCTCTGTTTTGGAAACTGTGTGAAATCATGTGATAACAAAGCAGCTGGCCATGTTGTTGTTGTCATTTGTTTTTGTTAATTTTAGTGGGTTTTTTTTTGGGGGGGGGGGGGCGGATGATCGCCTAGCCTGTCGTGCCTTGAAGAGCCGAGGCTGATCAATAACGTTTGATTTAACCGCCCCTGATACAAACGGTCGTCTTAAAAGCTGGGTTGCTATGGGGAAAACCCAAGAAAATTGTCTTGGATGCCCCTATAGTCTATGGATACCATTTGTGTTGTTGTTCTTGTTGTTGTTCTGTAATTGGCAGCTTAAAACAAGTGACAGGCCTGATCCTATATTACTCTTGTTCTTTCGGAGAGAGCTTAATGAATACTTGGTAAAATTTCAAGGAAGAAATGTTCATTTATCGTTCATATAAAAACGCCGGACTCAGAAGGACCGAATAAGATGTGAAATACAAAATGTAGAGTTACGCTCGCAGAGGTCTGTTTCAGGAGTTTATATTCTTCACAAAATCAGGCGATAGCGCAAAAAAAAAAACAAAAACAAAAAACAAAAACAAAAAAAAAAACCCAAAAAGAAAGACAAAACAAAAACAAACAAACAAACAAACAAACAAACAAACGAGGTTAGTAATTCTTAAACGCTACATTCAGTATTCGCTGAAGTGTCATAGACTATCAAGTAGACAAAGGAACATTTACAATTAGAAAAAAATGAAGACAAAAACTAATCATAACAATAATACCTACAGAAAAAAACGATCATTACAAAAATATTCAGATCCCCTTCAAAAGAACACTCCAAAAATGAGGAAAAACAATTTTAAACAATGGATCTATTCAAATCTGATGCAAAAAGGGATTTAAAACATGAAACGTCATATTACGATTCCTAGGATATCATAACAATATATTTTGAGTGCATCGGACTTCAGTCTCTGTGTATGGTAGTCAGGCTCTCTGGAATCATTATTAGAAGCAAGACTGAAGACTCAGTTACTACATCAATCTGACAATTATATCACGGACAGTCTGCCTCACGCATTTTGTTATCGACCCCGTACTTTTGTTTAGGACCACACATACCAAAACGAATCTATTTATGAATTTATTTGACTCTTTTTATATTTTGTAAAGGTTAAAAAAAAAAAGCAGATATTATGTAAGTTTAATAGTTTCTTTATATTTGGGTTAACACAGTTTGATATTTAAGGTAGACAGTGACTGATGATTTTAATTATCTTTTTCACAAGATATATCTTAACTGACATTTTGACTCTATAGGTGCATGACACATAAAGGTGACGAAGCAGAACTAGTGCACTTTGCTCATTCAAATCTACTATCAAGGATTAAAATGACCTGCATTAGGTTGTGTACTGACTGTGATAATTATTATTGTTAAACGCAAGAGAAAGTTATCACAGTTCTATCCAACAAGGTTCTCTGTCTTACTACTGACAGCAACAGCTACTAACAATCACCCTCTGTGGCAGGCTGACATTTCCAAACAGGATATTGAAAGACTAAAGGGGAGGTCCAGGTCCATTAACTTGAAGGTGTATTTATGATCAGAGCCCAGGGCAGAACTCTTACTGGAGGAAATAACTTGTTCACGCCCATACCGTATTATCATCCGGGGTGTAGGTTTTACATTTGTCATTCTTGGGGAGTCGGGATAAAGAAAAAAAAAAAAAGAAAGAAAAAGATATTCTCAGCTGTCACCTGGCCTTGATCCTGGCGACGGATTCTCACAGAAGAAATGCTGACATTGATGGCCCAGCCTTCGTTAGCTGACCTGTATATAAAGCAGTGGAGTTCGAATCCTGTCAGAACAACCCATAGGTCTGAAAAACTTGCCCGAGATCAACCCGCAAAACTGAGACAGCCACATCTTGTGAATTTGCATCTACGTTACCGGGGACTGAGTTTCAATTCATGATCAGGTAAATGTTAATTTCCTATACCGATATTCATCAGTCTTTAGTGATCGCGTTTAACACAGGCTTTCAGTCTTTGGGATTTGTTCCATATTGTCTTAACTTGCTTCCTTCCTATACTAAAACAGTTATGATTGAATAAGTAATCAGGTATTCCTACTTACGAAAATTTTGAAAATTTCTTTTCAAGAAGTGATTCTTAATTATTTCTCTTTAATTCGTCTTGTCTGAGAAAAATTAGTAGCTTTTCCCAATATCTTTATCCCTTATAAGATAAAAGAATTACCTAAAATTACATTTCACCACCCACTGAAAAGACTGAGGGAAAAGAACGTTGAGATATACGATTTTCTATTATTACGTGTGCATTTAAACATTTTATTGCTTTTTACCGCTCAGCTATAATCGTGTGTTGAAAAAACAAAAACAAAAAAAAAACAGTGGTGATAAGCCAGCTGTTTACCAGACTTCAGTTAAAAATTTAATACTTTCGCCGTTTGATTCTGGACTATGCAATAACCGTACTCCCTGACCTCGCGTATAATGGATCTTTCTTGACGGTTTCCCTTTAAATCCAATTTTCCCGACTAAATATTCTTATGAGATCGTTCGTTTCAGGTACACTGTATCCTTAGACGTGGACCTTGAACAAACATGATGCTTTGAATGTCTAAAATATGTATTCTAAAAAGCTATTATTACGAATGACCTTGGAAAATCATTGTGAAAGTCATTGAAAAATTAATACTATTGCTATTGTTATTATAATATTTCATAATAATCTATGTTATTAATATTAGTATTATTATTACTCGCAGTAGTAGTAACAGTGGCAGTAGTATACCATCACTATGTCATTATCATGTCGTTTTGATTTATGTTTGATCTCTTCAGTTCCCGTCGAAAGTAGCTGGCTGATTCAATAGTAGTAGTGGGAAACAGAGGGTGTTAGAGGAGGTTAGTGCCTTATATGCGAAGATCTCTTCACGACATCGACTCACTTGGTGGGACATCGGACAGATAATGAGTAACAATATGAAATATGCCTGTCTCATTCTTGTTTTCTTTTCTTATCCTTTTCTACCTGCTGACCATTATTAGTCCACTCTTGGGTGTTATCTTGCTATGTCTTTCTTTGTCTTCCTCTTCTACGGCTATCTCTGATTTTGTCTTGTAAGATGGTTCTGTAAGACCTGACAATCGAGACAACTTCTTCACTTCAGGTGAAAAGATTTTTTTGAGACCCTACAGCCTCATAGATCCTCTTGGGTCTCTCTTCATTTGCTACATGGTGTCACTAGCTTGCGCCAAGACTGTTTCTGTAGCATCTCATTTCTGTCGCAAAGATCAATCTTTACAAATCTTCATTGAGTGTCCAGTTTTCTCAGACAAAGAGAAATAGTGACATTGCAAGTGAGGGCAAAGGATGGATCTTTGAATGTAGACTGATATTCTTGTCTTATTATTTGCTGTGTATATGGTCCTTGCTGTAATTGCCTGTTTCGAACAGCCATCTAATATGATGGAATCGATGTATTTGAAGGTCTTAACAGCCTCAAAGCTTGTTCCACTAACTTCAACTTCAGAGGTGATGCCTTTTGTATTGTTTGTCATAAGTTTAGTCCGGGAATGATTTCAATGCCAAATGCCGAGGCAGCTCTGTCCAGTTGTTATACTAGCTTGCTCAGCTTGCTTGCCTCTCCTGTAAGGCCATGAGTGTCATCTTTAGATCACAGGTTTTTGATGGTTCTTCACCTAAGGAACATTGTGATGGTGTAATTTTGCCAGGCAACGTCTGTGATTCTTCTGAAGAATGTGTTGACGAGGGTTGGGGAGAGGAGACATTCCTGTTGAACCCTTATAGTTGTGCTGAACCGGTCTCCTTTTCTACCATTCAGTAGGATTGGCCTACGGTCTTGTTCTGTAAGTATTTGATCTCTTGGACAAAGCTGGCATTGATATTAGATTTTCTCATGGTGGGCCACTAGTCAGCATGCCAGTCCTGTCAAAAACCGTCTTGAAATCAACGTAAACATGACAGGAATATTGTTGGTGCTGGAGGTGTTTCTTAGAAATTGTTCTCAAGTTGAAGATCTGTCCCCTTTCTCATCTTGAAATTTGCTCGTTCTTCAGCAGTGATGTTTTTTGCTTTCCGTTTCTGTCTGTTTGCAAATATCTTCAGCATGGCTAAAGCTGATATATTATCTCATTCATAATAGCTACATGAAACAATTTACATTATCATTTTGCACGAGGTAACACCAAGAATCAAAGTAAACGAGGTTACCAATGTTAAACTTTACTGGCTTGGAAGGAGCCTTATATAACTCTCGCAATTTAGAGTTTGAGTCTTACTTTCAAAAGAAACAGAACAGTCTACATAAAAAAAAAAAAAAACGGCATTCAACCTCATAAGGTATTGTAATTGTCTTGTCTCTCACAGCCGTACAGAAAATGATGCGTAACGTAATAGGTGCAGAAAGAAACCAGAACAACATCAACAAAAAAGTGAATGATACTTTATAAAGACCAATTTCATAGCCATGATTGTGTTTCCTTTAAAGATTAGATCAGATCTGCTCTCTCAGATGTCTGCTTGATCTCTAACCTTAATATTCATCTAGAAACCTAATCTGACAGCGAATGGCCCAGACATGGCCTAGTGACCTACATTTATTTCTTTGACGGCATATTATCGCTGGAAAACAAACATTTAATTCCTCCTTCTTAATTCTGCTCCTCTGTATAATGATTTACCTGCTGTACATTGTCACTGTGACATCTCCTGCCTGTGCATTACATAAGCTCACTACATTTTGGTGACTAATTCATTATCTAAATGCTTCGGGAATACAGATTTAAATGACTTAATTTTAATGTTGCTGTAGTCACTTCGTTCACTTACAAGAGGTGCAGTGTGGTATTTCAAAGGATTTAGGAACAATCAGTTTAGATGATTTCATTTTAATTTGTGCAACCAATAAAGTTACATGCAGAAGTTGAGACAAAATGTTTCAGGTGGTTTAAGAACAAAAAAAAAAATTAGAGTGGGCATTTTGTTTTGTTTTGTTACCATATAGAGCGGAGTTTACAATCAGGATATGCAGTCTGACTTTCCGGTTGGAGGAATGACAAATAGATAGAAAAGATTTAATTTTCATTTTGCAATAAATGAGTTTCCATGCAAGATGGGTGATAAAATGTTTCGGAGGGTTCAAGGGAAAAAACATATAGATCATTTATTTTTAGACTTTGTAACATCCAGGCAATGCAATGTGATATTTCAGATTGTTCTCAATTAAAACATTATCTGATTTTATTCTGTTATTTTGACAAAAAAGTATAGTAATAAAGGTTTCTCGGGGATGGGGTCCATTTTAAAATGACAACTGTCATTTATTTTATTATTTAAAGAAGAGGACCTAAACATTAAAAAGAAAAGTCACGAGGAAAATAATATTGAAGAAGAGAAAGACAAGAAGAAATGTTATAGGCTTTTAATGAAGAGAAATGTGAAAAGAAATATTATATTCAAGAAAAGAAACTTAACAAAATTGTTGTATCCAAGGAGAGAAACAACAGACAAAACATTACTTTCAAGAAGAGAAACCCAAGACAAATATTACATTCAGGTAGAGAAACTCGAGAAGAAATAATAAATTTTGGAAGAGAAACGCAGAGACAATACAACTCTCAAGAAAAAGAGAAACGCAAAGAGAAACATTTCATTCAAGAAGAGAAAGGCAAAAGCAAATAATATGTTCAAACGGAGACACGGAAGAAGAAATATTTCATTCAAGAAGAGAATGGTCAGAGAAAATGTTATGTTTAAAAAGAAGGGACGCAAGAGGAAATAACCAAGCAGAGAAAGACAAGAGAAAATATTGATTGAAGAGGAGAAAGGCAAGAGGAAATTATACACCTAAGAGGAGAAACGGGAAAGTAAATTTAACATTAAAAAAGAGACTAAAAGTAAACGGTCTCTTCCTACTATTTCATAGGCTAGGATAGTAACCGTGTCATTTGGTGGTTTTATACTACTGATTGTCAGGATTTACGAGACCAGTTTAATTCCAATATTATGATCATATTGGATGACTTATCCCATTCAAATATTAGTCCTATAGAAATGAAATACACACGGCTTAAGATAATAGTCCTTTCCCCGTGTATCCAAAACAACGTTCTTCAAAAAAGCTTAACCTATTTGTTCAGTACCCAGTAACGCTACCGCAATAGCAATGTTGTTTTGTGAATGAAAAGGGGAAAATATTATTATTGTAGACTAGTGTTACACAATATGACATAGATTAAGGATGTAGTTCTCTTTCTTCTACCCTCTATGTTTACACACAAAAATTACGATCAACCTCATTGAAGAAAATATCCTCGTAGTATTTAATTGCTTGCTGGGGGTTTTCGCTGCGTTTACGCCATCGGTGTTAAATGCTAACAAATCGTCGTGACGACCTAGCGAGAAGATATAAATAGCATGATCAACAATGTATAATCGCTGTTTGACAGTTCACGTTAGATGATAAATATTCTTATAAGAGCGATATGACAACCGAGGGTGCTATCTTTAATTAAATATACATATTATTATTTTTAAAAAAGAGCTGAGTAATATCACACTAGACGTCTGTGAATCTCTTCAAAATTGGTTGCAAATGGTCCACACGGCAGGGAGTATATCTTATGTCATTATATTCTGTAAGAGGTGACTTCAGACTGTGCCATTCTGCCCCAGTATTTAGTGAGGATGTATACTTTTCTTTATATTAGGAGTAGAGTGAACTGTTGATTCAGCTGTTTTTGTCCAAGAACTTAAAATTTGGCGATCAGTGCAAATTTTGTGGAGTTTAAAAGGGGCCAAGAGATTCTAAGCAGACGGATTTGATGTGAAATCAAGAGATGTGAATGGACATTGAGAGAAAATGAAAATAACTATATACTGATCTGGCAGCATTGGTCTTTCTCCTAAACAGCTGAAAGAATCCAGGAAGGAAATAAATAGCTCTATACTTCAACTTTCTGCTGTGAGTTTGTTTCTGGGGAGTCAGCGGCGAGCATTAGTGACAATGATGATCTATACGTCCATCCTCCTCCTGACTGTGGCCAAGATAACGCTGTACCGTCCTGCAAACGGTAATCATATAATTATAAAAATTAATCTATAAAAGTGTCTTAAAATCTAAGACGACTGTCTACCAGCAACGATTCCAATACTATAAAAAAAAAAGAAAAAGAACAATATGAACTACTTAATATTGAGCCAAATTATAGTAGTTATTTTTTATTATTTTCAATATCATTGTGTTATAGTTAATGTTGTCTTGTAGTTGTTTTTTGCTCTTATACAGATTTTTAATATTGAAATATATTTAATGACAGTAACTAGAATAACAACCACAAAAGAATTTAACAAAGAAATGAATACACCTTCCCCATAGCGTGGTAACGAACTGTTGACTTATCCTAATTCTCTTCATTCGGCTTTAGAAAGAACTAGAATTTATCGAATTCTTATAATTATGTTTTCCTTTACATTTAATAGTTTCCGACCATACCAAGGTAGCTTGCACACTGTCAGTCTGTAAAAACAGCAGTTTAAATGGGGATCTGCTTTGCCTTTGACCAGTCCTATTACTTCCCTTAGCCAGACAAAGAGCATTGAAGAAGATGTGAAAGAGGGGGAAAAAGTCGCTTTGTTCTTGTCAACCGACCCATCCTCCCCCGATATATATATATATCCTGGAGAACTCGAAGCGCTTTACAGAAGAACCAAATTGTTGAACAGAATATGCCTCAAAACAGACATGGGCAACAACATACACACAAATTCATACCATGGGAAACAGATAAGATTCGAGACATGCTCACATACATAATCACGTAATACAATTCAAACACATTTGTAAGTTTGTAGACATGACTGACAAACGAGAAAAACCTGAAAACATTACTCAGACAGATGCTTGGTGAACAAGTATGTTTTTAACTGTCGTTTAAAAGACTCTAGGCTTGAA
>JBCEWB010844434.1:628-12099 GCA_039654565.1 Peronia peronii
AGTTGAGGGAAAAGGCTAGCTTTAAAAACAAGAAAAAAATCAACTCCAGGACGCCCCCTCCGACCCCCCCCCCCCCCCCAACCCCTTAAAGACACGCATTTTGGGCACATTGCCACGTCTCGTTGCTTGCTCTGTGGCCCGCATATTGGCGTGCGTTTAATGACCGCTACTTTCTAATTGTTTGTTTGGTTTTCCTCCGTAGAGCCTTATTTTTACTCTCTATAATTTAGTCAGCAGTGTTGAAGAACACATTAAATCAAGCGGTTATCGGGATTGCTGTTTCATTTGCGACTCCTCTCATTCGCTGCTTCGTGCTCGAAAGCCGAATTCACATTCTGTGTCTTAGTTTTGTGCTTTTTGGAATCCTCAGCTAGGTATATTTTCTGGTCTTATTCAAAATGTAGCACAACCTTCTCTGTTCATTCCTTTGTATTTATGAACTCAAGTCTTTGTCACACATTTTGTGGCACAATTGGCGTTGGTTGCTTTTTTCTTTTTTTTTTCTTTCCCTTTCATGTTACTCGTTGAAGCATGATGAAGTGAATATATATATGTGTGTGTGTGTGTGTACGTGTATGTATGTATGTTTACGAACAGGGGGTGTCTTAATCTGTCTTTGTCCTTCTGGCCGGCCCTTACTACATTATAAGAGGACGAAAAGTGGACTCCAAATAAAAAAATTATTTGATATGGAGAGCACAAGTCACATTTATTAGAGAGCCTTTGTGCCAACTTGTCACCTCCCTGCCATGAATACATCGGGGATCCGACTGTAGAAATAGCAGTTAAAACTCCCATCGCTTCAGTTCACCCTGAAGTGTGAGAGCGCGCAGAAAAATTGGGGTAGGCATTCGGTAAAAGAAAGGGGAAAAGCGCAGTTATATTAATCCAATCCCTTGCCCAATTCCGTGAAAGCTAAGGAGGCTCTGAGGAGGAGGAGTACTTCTCGCGGGTCTCTCCTCCCAATACAAACAGATTTGAAAACGTTTGACAATGCTGGCCATCATCTCCAGTCTGGGACAGGCCTGTTTGCTTTGCCTCTTCTGGGATGATGTCTGAAAGAGGACAGTCAAGACAGCGGCCGGTTCTTGCGGGTACAGAGGCTATTATTTGAAGAATTACATCTCTATTTAGCTGTTTTTTTTGTAGTAGAAGATAAAAAAAATAGAGGCATGGGCTGCGTGTGTCTGTTTGTTGCATGACGGTTTAGTAAAATTAAAAACTATATTCAACGGGCTTGCCCTCGATGATCTATTTCCCTACGACAGAGCCTGGCACCGTTTGAATCTCCATGGATTAAAAAAAAAAAAATGTCGTGCAACGGAATTCGAAGAGAAATTTAGTTTAATTTTATCCTACTGTTGCGCTGTTATTCCTTTCGCCCTCCACGCCCTTTCTTTCTTCCCTGTCACTCATCCTCTTTTCTGTCTCTCTCTCTTTCCTGACCAATTTGTCGTATATCACAATGTATATCACAATATAGAAACGAACTCTAACATAAATAAACAAACAATATCTAACCTATCAAATGGAGGAGATGATAGTCTCTATTGTGAAAATTAAATAAAAGATACACTTACTAATATGAATCATGGTTTATCAACCGTTCAAATTGAAACAAGCAGGTATTAAGAATAATTTTAGAAAACAGTGTTGACCAACTTGTCGTCAGTCGAAGGTTTCCTTTTAAGAGTGAGATCGCAATTGAGAGATTTCCCATGACAAAGCTGAAAAGAAAACTAATCTATCTTCTTCTTCGTTATTAGTCAGGAACAGAGTGACTCCTGTCCGCGTTCGCGCAGTTTCTAATGAAGCAAACAAGAACACATTTTCGGCATGCTTTTCTGTGTGGGGGAAACTTTTAACAAATTAAGGCTAATTATGCGGTATTTATAGTAATGAAGGAGAAAAGGTCTCGGCTCCAACATTTGAATTTTACCGTCACCACCATCAACAACAACAACAACAACAACAACAGTAACAGCAACTAAGTTACCTAAAAAAGATAAGCATGCTCTTGCTCTCAGGAAAAAAAATGGATGTGCCCATGCACAGTACACAGCATGATTGCTATTGCGATAACGTGTGGTGGTGAATTCGATAGCAAAGCCTATTAATTGTATCTGTCACAGCTGCACTTACTCACGTTTTTTCCTATCATCATGCTTGATGAATGCTGATTCACAAGATAAGAGACACACCAACTGTACTGAATGCTGAAATTTAACTGACGCGTTTAACTTGCGGTTTTATGACTGGGATATCTGCCAAGGTGCAATTATTCTTTCTCTCTCTTTTTTTTTTTCTGCTCTAACTTAGCCGTTCGGCCTCGCGTCTCCCTCCCCTCAGCTATCGCCTGACTGTAAAACTCACTGCTCGACATGAAAAAAAAAATGAGTTAAGAATTACCTGATACTCGCCAAAAGATAACCATTTGTCACTATAGTTTGCTTTGGTTATCCTCTGTTTTATTTTCTTTCTACTATGTCCCAGTGTCATCCTCTCCCACATCTCATCATGTGCAAAAAACATCTACCCTTGGAATGTCATGAAAATGCTCAGCTGGAAGAGGTCATGTGTAGAGAGCTGGTGGGAATCTCAGGAGACAGCATGTCCTATCTGTTTCTTCAATATATATATACATTGCCCACAATACGCAACTGAACACATTGTTATGTTTACACATTGCAATCCGCTTGACTGCACGTGGCCTTGTTTAGTCTGGCCATTGCTTAAATGAAATCGGGAGATAGTCTCCGTTATTTCTGAACGATTAGTTTCCGAGGAACTTCTGCATAATATCGATATAATATGTAAGAGGTGAACAAAATTGCCCGGCTGTTTTCATGGCACAAAATGAGACTAATTGGGAAGGAGGGGGAGGGGGGGAAGGGGGGAGAGGGGGATGAGGTTGAAGGAAGAGAACGGTTTGGAAAGTCAGATCTTTCAAAGATGTGAGGAGATATAACCAATGCTTTTCTTTTCCTTGTGAAAAAAAAAAGACATAACAAAGTGCATATGCATTGATATGTTCGATCAGTGAAAAGTTGTACACTCTAGTTCGGCGTAAAGAGTCGAACTGGAATTATAAATCTCCAGCGAATATCCTCTTGAATGGGTTTAAGGAGAAGAATTGGACAGGGCTAAACTACACAGAATCCATGCTTGGCAAATCAGGACGATTAGCGTGAATAGCTTTCCATAACTTGCCTCTTGACCTTAGCGGCTCAAAGTTATAATTTTGACTGCACCCATACGGTAATACATTTAGGAAAATGGTATCAAAAGGACTGGAAAGTTATTGTTGTTCGGGGGTGGAAGGAGGGGGATGGGGGTTGGGGGGGGGGGGGGGGAGGAGAGAGCAACACATCTCGAAACTCCACACAGACGGCTTGCTCGAGAACCGTTCTCAAAAGCTGTGATTTGGATAGTTTCCAGGAAAAGAAAAAAAAAGACATCAACGAAGGCATAGCTGTAGTTACTGGTGCCAGGCGCATCAACACCCACCACGGAGATCTTAAAAGTTACCTCAAAGTCTATTCGGGGGGGGGAGAGGAATGGAATCGAGTTGAGCTGAGTACCGAGTCACGTTGGCATTGCAGGAAATGAGGTAGCAGATTCGGTTAATGCACAGTCAAATGGGTTCCTAAACTTCACAGTTACCGAAGTTGATGCCTGGCGCCGGGCCTATTATACTAGTACATGTATGTCTATGGTTTGAGGAGCGGACTTAGGTAGATCTAGAGTAGGTTGATATTACTTTTCAGTGTTCTTTTCAGTGACACTTTACATTTCATGGCCCATTCGCAGATTTTGTGACCCATGTGCGGTCGATGCAATTTCGACCGGGGTTGGGGCAAATTCGACCGATGCTCGGTCCAATTTCGACCGACACTTGCAAAAGCTCTCCTAAGACATTCGACCATTGCTCTGGCAATTATGACCGACTTAGAGGCTGCTTCGACCTCTTTCTGTACTACGGTACTTTAAAGGGGTGGATGAAAATCTAAGCTCCCGCCACCATTTTTTGTGGGGTAAACTGGCTTGTTCAAAGCACTGCGCAAAGAGCTTACTGCTGGGTGATGTTAGATTTTTGGCCAACGTTCATCTTTCATGTGCTGTCCGTGGGGATGTTCTTCTATACTCCTATTTTCTTAGGGATAGTGATAAGTGAGAATTGAGCCAAATTTAATTTTGAATGGTTGGGAAAATTAAAAGAATATTAATGCGTTTTGACTCGATCAGAATAAGTTAGTAGTGTTATTACTGTTTTGTACTCTGCAGTTGTTAACGTTCGTGTGTGACAAGCTGACAACTACTGGTGTGATGCATAGGTCTAAATCTAATAAAGAAAACAGTATACTAGCTCTAAGCTATAGAGTCTAATACTGGACGAATCCTCCCTATCCTGGTCGAAGTTGCCCCGAGAGGTGGTCGAAACTGGCCCGAACTATCGGTCGAATTTGAACCGATAGGGCAATTCCGACCCGCTCAAGAAAATAAAATTAAATAAATTTAACACTGCAATCTTTCAGTCAATTTCTGCATCAAGATCAGAAATAATAAGATAAAATTCATAATTACTAACACATTTAGGATCAAGTGGCAAGACAAACATGAAAATGCAGTCCGATAACTTCACTTCTCAACGAACGATTTCAGACAAAATGAGAAATTCTCGGCAAACGGGGAAACAACTTCGATAGTCAGTGCTGGGAACTCGTGGTGATTAAAAATAGAAGGCAGAATGATGCAAATAGTTGGAAATTTGTATTTAGTATGAAATCAGCTAGCTAACAATACTAATGTTGTAAATATACGGTCAACAGGGACCTCACAATCTTAGTGTAAAAGAAGCATGTATTCGCATCGGTCGAAGTTGCCCCGCGGTCGAATTTGCCCCAAACTACCCTTAAAGGAAGGTGTTCTGAAATTTATCACACATTATGCCTGATGGTAATCACTTAAATCAGTGAGTCAGTCGAATATGCTTTGAATCTAATGAAATGCCGTGATATAGTTTGCTAACTATGACAAAAAAAGATTTTGATTATAAATTATGATTAATTTGTCGTCGGGAAGGGTTTATTATTTCGTGATTAACTTCAAGTAAGATTATTCGATATGGCCATCATTTTTTTTTTTAAATCTCTGAATGGTAAAAAATCTGGTCATGTAAATGAATGTTAGGCTGTGCGTCGTCTGCTCGAACTGGGCGATGGCAGATGCTAGATTTAGGCCAGAACTTGATCAGGAAGCCACGTTCTTCTTACTGAGATGCTGTGATTGACTCATTTTGGGAAAGTGTATGAATTGTTTTTAATCGGAGAAACGCACATAAAGCGAACAATTGTTATGATGAACTGTCGAGTGAATCTTCAGGATCTGCCCTCTTCAATCAGTGAATTTTTTACTCCTGAAGAATTTGCCAAGATCCCGGATTATGAAAAGCGCCATTTGAGCAGCTTGCGGCAAAACTTTGAGGCATTAAAGCGTTCAGGTAATTGTTTCTTCTGCTCATGTATCCGCAGATATCCTCTAGATCTATATATAACAGTAAGAGTAGATCTAACCTAAATGATACTGATCTAGAAAGATATAAGATCTGGTCCATATTAATCATACATCATCCCATCCTATTCCACTCATGAGCACTTCTATTAGTGCGGTCCCAGTCTGTTCAGAAGTCACAGCCTGGAAGTTAAAATGACACTTCTAGAGCCAATCGCCCCCATTTCCACTTCCGTTTGCTCATATGGCTCATATATGGGCACTGGTGTCTATATCGATACTTCGATTATTGCCTCGGCGGTATGCACAGCCGAGGATCCCAGCAGGTTAGGGCCAGGGGTTGGTCTAGTTCATTTTACAGTAACCAATATGTGCCGGGTCGCCGTAGGGACCACAGTGAGATGGTAGTACCAATGTATGACTTTTTCGCGCCCACCAACCTGTTATCCCTTTAGAGTGTCCATTTTTGTCTAAGCATGCACAAGGTCAGTGACCACAATGGCTCTGATCATTGATAGAGTGGTCATGATCAATCGTCAGTGGGGAAGATCACCCATTTTTTAAAGTTGTTAGTGCTCCTCTACACTCAACTTCCGGTTACATAACTTACTGGTCATAATGTTGGCATTCTGGGCAATTTTGGGAAACTGGCATAGTGAAAATGTTGTTTGGTCATCCAGATTGTCACTTATCACAATCAACAGTATGCAAAAAAAAAAACCAACCAAAATAACACCAAAAAAAATGTTCAGGAGGAAGAATGGTTGGCTGGAAACCATTGGTCGGACAGCGAAGTTGTGGTCAGACCCAGACAAGGGTGGTCGGATGGGGGCAAATTTGGTAACATAGTTGACATGTACGACAAACTTTATGACGTTTGGTCATATGTTATTCTAAGTAAAGATGTTTCTGCATCCTTTCCACAATTGGAAACAACAATGGCACTTTAGGCTAATGAGAGTGGCCATTTCGCAAAACCACCTTAAGTGGTCAGAAACTGGTAGGTTGATTTGAGGTCTATCAATTACTGCATGATTATGTTTGCTAATGTAAGTCTGTTAGAATTAGCCCACTCCATATACTAAATATTAATTTCATTTTACACCGATATCAATATTGTTACCAACAAGGAAAATATATTGAGTAATGCCGTCCAATTAAGTAGGGGCATTCATTTAATAACAATCTTCATATCTTACTTTCATACAGTTTCAGCATCTCCATGTCATATTATCCTCAAGGAACCAGTTAGTGCTTGCATCTTTAGGTTCCTCAAGAGTCATCTATGTGTAATTTAAGTAAATTAACGTGATAGACAAGGTCGTCAAACATGACCATCCGAATTACCATTCTTACAGCGAAATGTGATCCCAGTCAGTGGCCACCTTCTCATTTGCCCCAAATCTAATCCCGTTCATGTGCAGGCTAAGTGCGTCAACATAACACCTCATTTGGATCACAAGACGTCATGTTAGAATCTGTCAGTGATGTGTCTTCCCAAAATAACTGAAATTTCTATTCAATTCCTCTTTTTATGTTGATATTTGCTCTGTTTGCACTTACTGTACTTAATGTGACGAATACCAGTTTCATTAGCTCGGTTTTGCCCTTAAATTTTCTATTTACATACTTATTTATCGACTAATTGTCATCTTGGTCATATCACTGCAGACAACATTCAGGACACCCACTGAATTGTCACATGCTAAAATAAACAGCACGCCAATAAATAATCAATCAAAAAAAAGTTCCTCATTTGAAACACTCAAACAACACCAATACATATTGACAGTAATTAGTAATTAATCTAGTGCATTTTGTCTGTGCAGATAGACTTATATTAGCAATCATAGCCATGTCCCTATACAGTTGGAAGACAGTAATCGAATGTACCATTTTTTTTTTTACTCCTATCATAGTAGAAATAGACTGGGACCGCACTTCGAAGGGAGTGCCTACTCATGTTTTAAGTGATTTTTAAATCCACAGAATAATTCATTTATTAAATCACCATATTTCTAGATCTATGTCTATGTTGTTTGGCAAATCAGTGAAATGAACTAGATCTATGGCTAGGGATGGAAAACAGTAGACCTGGATCTAGTTTACATTGAAGAAAGTTGAGCAAAGGGCACACCTTGGTCAAGTGATGCGCACATATTATCAACTGACTTCAGAAATTAGAACAAGTGTACTGTGAAAACACATTAGTTCTTGAAAGAAGAGTTAGAGACAGTTCTATGGAATTTATTCTTTAAATTTGGTGTCTTGATTTTTCCGAATGATGAAACTCATACGATAACACCTGTAAAAATGGTGCTCATGTAAATGCATTTTTGAAGTGGCACAAGCACCCAAAAAAAAAAAAGAAAATGTAAATTTATTGAATGATTTGATAACCCAGGACTGAAATTATTTTGTCAGAGGGAGGGTCACCACAAAGCACTCGCTTAATTGTGCATGATTAAGGACTATATGTTTTTTGTTGTTGTTTTTTTTTCAGATAAATATTATTTAGCAGTACTGTTTCAGCAGTTTTTGTGAAGGAAAATACTTTGTGTTCTAATTAGAAGAAGCTTTAGCAAATATCTATGAAATGCAAGAGTGCTGAGTTTGTGTGCAAGCCTAACATGGGAGTGTGGGTATGATAGGTAGTGATGATAGAAGCACTGTGTAGAGCAAATAATTTTGATATAATAAGAGAGGAGAAAAAGACAACAATAGAATACATTGTAAATTAGTAATATTGTGTTGCTGACATTTTCCTCTCTTTCCTTAAAATGCAACATAATACAGTGGTCTCTGCCAAAGAGCCTGTTCACGGGAAGACACAAAAAAAAATGGGCTTTTAGACAGACTGAAAAGTTATGCAACCTGTCCGACAACAGACTGTCTCACTACTGCGATTAATTGATCATTACCATTAGCTGAAACTTATCTCTATCTTTGTGAAAAAGAACAGTTTTATCCCATGTGTGTGTATGTTATAATTAAATCTAGCAATTTCTGACCTTTGTTAGCGTATAATTTCATTAACAATTACAATGCCCAGTGTTTAAACGTTGTATTAGTTTTCCCATAATATGGTATCATTGATGAATGAAAACATGATATTGCTATGTTACCCTACAATAATTGCACAAGTTATTCAAATGTTCAGACGAAGAATCAAAACCTGAAATACTCTCCAGAATAGCACAGACCACAGCCGCGCTAACCAAACACTGGAGAAACAGGAACATCGCCTTAAGCTCAAAGATCAGGCTTATGCGCTTTTCAGTGACATCAATATTGCTTTATTCATGCGAGTCTTGGATCCTGACAGCAGACACTGAAAGAAGAATAAGAGCTGTTGAGATAAGATGCTTCGGTAAACCACTTATACAGAGACCATGTCACCAATGAAGAAGGGAAAAGACGCATAAGAAGTAGTCGGGCCTTACACCGCCGTTCTATCATTGGTCAAGCAACACAAGCTGAAAATGGTATGGCCATGTCACCTGTTCCTCGGGCCTTGCTAAAACCATCCTACAAGGCACTGTACAGGGAGGATGAAGGAGAGGCCGACAAAAGAGGTGGGAGGACAATATCCGAGAATGGATAGCCATAGGACACACTGACGAAAGCAGAGAGCTGGGAGGAGTGATGGAGATTCATTGTTATCTGTCATAGGCAACCTAACGGATGAAAAATCTGTGGGAGCATGATGATGATGGTTCAAGTGTTTAAAATTAGCCAAACCAGCCAAAATAGAAAAGCAATTGACCAGTCAGGAACTTAAATGTAGGCTACTCCTCTTTGCAGACAGAGCCAGTCACAATAGCTGTTCCATGTGTTGTCAAACAAAGAAATGCTTACGTTTTAGTCCACAGTGTGGCCTGAATTTGCAGTTATACATCAACCATCATTTCTGTGTCTACCTATTCCTCTACCCCCATCCCCATTTTATTTTCACATCTAGTCACCATCCCCATTTTATTTGCACATCTAGCCATGTACGGTTCTCTCAAGTGGACAATCTGATATGAAATTACACCATAAGCACTCGTGTGTCTTGGCCCGACATTGGACTCTTGGGTGGATTTTTTATATTATGGGAACCAGTTCTTAGAAGGTAAATTATTATAGATAAAAAGTTCGATTTCGCAACAGAAGCAGACTCTTAGGTGGAGCAGGTTCTTAGGCAAACACCACCGTATACAGTAATGCATGAAGCAAAAATTTGACCAGGAATGACAGTTATTGTCCGTCCCCAAGTTGTATCAGCATTTTAAAAAATTATGGTCCACTTCATAGTTTGACTATTTTGAGACAGTTAGATTCATATTGTGTTTTTAAAGAGTGAAATGAAATATGTGGTGTGCAAAGAGAACATGTTCCAAAGGGGTGAGAGATAATGAACGATCAAATATTTCACACTTGGAAGATCACCTATTTTGCCATAAAAAAACCTGAAACATTTCACCAAGATTACAGAAATTTCTGTTATACGATTAATGAATAAGTTATTTTGTATTTTTTGATCGTTTTTCTTACCCAGGGCTTGGAGTCCGACCGCCAGAATTTATGGTGAGGAACAAGCCAAAGGAAGAGAGGCAAACTTTTGAAAGCCCCCTTGTATCAGACTCTTCAGATGGGTCTGATTCGGAATGGACTCCTGCAGCAGAAAGACTCCAGCAACTGTCAAGTAAACCTGTTGGTTTTTTTTTTTCATACATGTAGTTACTTTTTATTGTCATTTCTTTAATTTAAAAAAAAAAAAAAAAAATGTCAGAGGTGGCTTGTCTTGTCTATGCATATGAGATATGCATATGTTCTCTTTATGCCTTTCAACCTCCTGCGGGTTATCTCAGCAAACTGTTGGTTGCTAAACTGAATGGTTGTGACCCTTTGTCCCTTGATTATAATTTTATCATTTCATACGACTTTTCACAGTCTAAATCTAATTTGGAAATAGCAATTTTTAACAAAATGTTGCATGTGATGACATAATCAGATGACAAAAGAGCATGATAGCAGATTGTAGAAGAGTAGATACTTGCCTTTCAATTTCTTCTTGTCACTTTCTGCAGGTACAAATTTCGAGGTTCACAAACATTATGGTCATGTTATGACTATTAATTTATGAGTCTTTTCTTCAGCATGCCATTCAACATGGATGACAAGCTGTCCATAATCCACTAGATCAACATGACTGTGGGCATAAGTGACTTTTTTTATTTGTTTGTTATTGTATGTTAAACCATAGAAATGAAAGAACTCATGTCTAGAGCAAGAAATGGTGCAGACCAATGGTCTATTGTACACCATCAAGAGATGTGTCTTAATAACCACACTTTTTTGCCATGAATATATAATTATATTAATGAGCAATTTTCTTTGTGGTCATCTTCTTTCTTTTCTTTCCAAGTGTTCAACTTAGTTAGCATTGTACAATAAATGTCCAGTTTATATATGAAGACTCCACTGGAAAAACCAGATAAGTCACATTTTCTACAAAGGGAGAAAAGCAGGAATTAAAATTTAGATAGAAGTCTATAGTTTTTCACTGTATGCCCTTTTAAAAACTCTCATTTTAGCGGGACTTACCTGGTTTTTCCGAATTATTGTTCTGGTTAACAAATCTTAGCAGTGTGCTTTGTAACATCAAGGTAGTAACTCATTTTTCATAAAAATGTACTTATCTGGTTTTTCCACTGTACAGGAGTCTTCATATATATTTATGCTCCTATCTTAATTATTCACTACAGGGTTGATATGAAAATTAAAAAGTGAGGAAGAAAGCTACACTATTGCTATTGGAAAAGGATGTTCAGACACTTTTAATTCCTGACTGACACAGTTTTTGAGATAAAGAAATAGCAACATCATAACCCTTTTACATAAATGCCTTCTTGCCTAGTAAACAATAAGACAGATAATTATAATATTGTGTTGTATTGATAAATTGGTGTCTGGTG
>JBCEWB010844545.1:0-13337 GCA_039654565.1 Peronia peronii
GGGGTCAGACATCAATTTTTTTTTTATTGCAGAAATCGAAAGTACATTCATTTCTGAACAAGACATTATCGCTCTTACCATCGATTTATAAAGATTATTTCATTAAAATCTTTTTTTTTTTTTTTGTGAGGTAGATATGTAGATTTATACGCTCGACCATTCATTTAAACTAGATTTTCTCGGAATTTCGGTCATTGCTGGGGGTTCCTCCTTGTCTCTTTAAACTGCAACTCAGAACGTTTTTCACCACCTGAAAGGTTTTGCAATAAGCTTTCACATGACACCTGGTGAAAAATCGACATACGTCTCATTAGGACTGGCTGCGAGACATATACAAATCGCCTTTCGACCGTGTTGTTTAAAATAAATGCCAGGAGCGTTGCCTAAAGGTTTTGATAATCAAAATGTCTGCCTAGTGGCAATATTTACTGCAGAATCAAAAACAGTCAATATATCTCAATACTATCATGCAGGTCTTTCGACGGTACTCACAAAGTATAGGCTACAGACCACTGGGGTACACCACAGGAATGATATTCTGATGCTTGGATGATGATTAGAGGAGAAGCAGATACTTACTGACTGACATGGATCCAATTGGGGGTGGCGGTGGTGAAAAAGGGGAAGAGATGTGGTCAAGGCTGGACCCCCTTCCCCTCCCCTCTATCCCTCTCCCCATCCTTCTGGGCTACGAAAACCAGACGGAAGAGAGAAAGAGAGAACAAGAGAGGAACCAGAGAGAGAGAGAGAATCAGAGAGAGAGAGAGAGAGAGGGGGAGGTGGAAATGAGGAGGGATAGAAAAGGAGATTGGGAGGGGGAGGGAGGGAAATGGAATGGAAAAAGGGCGGGGATGGGAGCTCAAGAGACATCCCTTCTGCCACTAAGTGAAGGTCTCTGGTTCCTGATCCATACTTTCATATCCTGAGGAAGATGACCGGCGTTAATGATTAATAAGCTGGACAAATTTCCCATTCTGCCTGAAGAGTTAAGTATCCGTTCCTAGTATTTCAATTAACCAAATGTTTTTCAGGCAATTTCTTAATCACGCTCATTACTACCAACTTACTAATGGTTCCTGTTTGTGAAGAATTTGACCAGAGGCGTACGGTCAAGACGTGGGTCAGTCCTGCCTTTCATCCTGATTGTTGTCTTATTCTTAAGGGAAGAGGATGGAGTATTTCAACAGGCCAAAACTTTACAGTGAGATTGGTGCAATACCCTGTTGATTTAGATCTAGTTTTATTAATTCGATGGAGGGAAAAAAATGTAATCATTCATTTCAATGTCCTCGCATCCGGCTTGAAATGTAGACCTTTCTCAGATCTTGCCTCATTGTACCAAGACAATTCTAAAGACAATGTGGAAATACACGCACAAACACACACACACACACAGACTCACACATACACAAATACACGCATGCACAGACAAAGAAAGAACGATTTTTGTCCCAACTAATGAAATCTCTGGCCACTTCTATGTCTAGCGATATTAGATGAGCGAGTCAGACCTTACAAAAAAGTTATTAATTTGTACCGTGTTTCTTGTGGCCACACTAACAAAACAGTAATTAATCCGCTGCAAGATTAATTTCCTCCACACTTGGTGACCTTGCATTTTGTTGTAAGAAACTGGATATTTTTCATGTCCAGAAAATAATAACAACAGCAACAGCAATAGTAATAATAATGAAGCCGATGATGAACAGTAAAGTCTGAAGCAGTGTAAATATAACAGAGGGTACACACAAAAGTCCGTATCCTTGTGAGGTCAGACATAGCCCTTTGTGACTGATAATTCCTTGGCCATGATCCCAGTGACAATTCTTCTTCTCAGCCCTTAACTCCGTCTGGACAGCCGAGGTCTCTATGGCCCAGGGCCTGGGCAATTCTACACAAGTCAATAAAAGATGGCCTAGCTTAGCCAAGAGAACCCAGTGCTCCTACAGGCAGTTTAAATTAATTGTAGAGCTCTCTGTATTTTTTCATGTCGTCATGGCGTGCGGTCACGCAGAAAGGTTACCCAACTACAGCAAATATTTAATCAGTTTGTCTGCCTTTTTATTTCTTTTAGTGGAGTTTATATTTACACTTTAGTTTTACTGATTTTTGTTCTCCTGGCTCTCATGTATTTTTACTGCACACAAGTATCAAACAGTAGTTCATATTCGACTAAGCAAAAACCTGGAAATCCGCTCCGGAATGTTTGTACCCTCCTGGTAAAAAAAGAACGCTCGCTGGTATTTGTTACCTCTCCACCACGAGATCCGAGAACAGTTGTCACCGGTTTTGTGTATTTTTTATATTTTTGTATGTCAATGGTAGTGAACAGTTTGGAGTGTTTGTACCCCCCTGCTAAAATTGGACGGGGATTTCCAGCCGTTCGCTTGGTCGGAACAAATCTATTGCTGTAGCGTGTCCATCCGTCATATGTATTTACCGCATATGTCTCATATGGTGACATTAACTAAGTTTTGAAGACTGTTCAGAAATTTTCTGTCTGCCATGCACAAGGCATAGTTCTATAAAGTAGATTGTCCTTGCTGTCCCAGACGTTGTGGCTCCTCCACGGTTTATACAAGACAAGAAATGTATACAGACAAACGACACAGACAAAGAGGGACCCAAACTGCTTTGTTTTAGCGTGGACACTGAGGCATCAGCACAATTACGTCAGTACCGCATAAGCCATGTTATCAAGGACATTCCTATTATTCTACTATAAGGCGTCGTAAAACCCCAAAAAGAAAACTGAGGAGTTTAAATTAACAATATACATTAAAGCGGGAACATGTTTATGATGTTTATGATATTGTTGAAATAGATCAGATCACTATAAACTGCTTAGCTTCTTTTATATTTGCAAAAATCTATCAGTCCTGATCGATATTGGATTCATAGGCATGTTCTCCTTCAGAATACGTCATTCATAAGTTCTCGAGAAAGGTCACAGAGAATTTCCAAAGAGTATGGCAAGTTTAATTGATTGTATTTTTAATATTACAGTTGAATATTGACTTCGATCTTCCAATTAACGCTGACACGAGAGGTGATGAGACACCAGAGGGTGAAGGGAAGAGGACGCAACTGGTAAAAATATTTAAGAGAAGGGCAATCATTAGAATTATCTCCCATAGATGAATGTTCTCCTGTCTTGCCAAGCAAGACGCCTTGAGATTTTAATCATGTAACCGTTTGATCAACGAAGATTTAGACGAGAAAAGGCAGATAGAAACAAAATTAACTCTTCCCGCTATTCGTGATTTATAAATAATAATATGAGGTTTTATACGAGAAGAAACTAGATCTACTGAACCTTAAGTTCTTAAATATTCCCGTAAAATAGATTATTTAAAGTTAGAAAAGTGGATTAGAATCAGGTTCCTTTATATTTAAGGTCACAGGATGATGAAATGTATAAAGCTAGGTCTAAAATTCAAAAATAGTGATATATGCTAAAGCTTAGTAGTCTTTGTTACGACTGTTAAATTATTTCATCAGTTTTCTCGGTTTTCCTTTACAGGCAGTGGATGAAATTTGATTGGGAAAGCTTAGCAAATAAATCGAATTGCTGAAATCATTAAAATGGGTTTTAATAAAAGAGAAATAGATATACAAATTTCAGAATATAAACTGCTTTTTAAAATCTGATTGGGAAATATCTTATTTTTGAAAATGTGCCCTTTAAACTGTGTCCCCAATACATTTTTATATCTCCTGTGCCATGTACATCTAGCACAAAACATCAAATGATAATTATTAGTTTGAATGTTTTCAAATAGTAAAATTCAACATTCGATTCTTTTAATTTATGTAGAGCAGAGCCCATTCTGCATAATATGCTCTTTACTTGCGGTAAATTATGCACTAAATTCTCAGTCCTGGTAGGTTGTCAGTTTATTCAGAAATTAAGTTGATCATTTGTTCACAATATATAGCAAAAATAAGAATTAATGGATAGATGACATTCATATAGACTATGTATTCCGGTACAGAATGGACTCGAAGCGCTTTACAATTATCACTACGCCATCATGTGCGTCTCAGTTTCCTGGAGAGATTGCAAAGGTGACCTCCAGTTTTATCAGTCTGTAACATTTTCTGTCTATAGTCGGGTGCGCATTTTAACCTCGGTCAAGTCATACACATGTGTACAAGTTCTATCCCAAAGACAGAATGTGGGATCTCGTAGGGATCCGAACTTAGGAACTGACGAAGGGTATAAGATAAGATAAGATAGGATAAATTGTAGTTCTCCTCAGCAGGAAAGTCCATTCACAGTGAATAAGACACAATAAAGATACATTCTTTACGGGCAGACAAAACTGTCACGAATAGCATCAGAAGAAGGCAGACTCAGGAAACAATGTCTCGGCTTGATTAGCATGCCCGTGATGACAGAAAGGAATTGATTTCTGTAACGCTCACAATTAGTTTTTACATAAGCTTACAACAAACGCAAAATTCGTTTAGAATGTTTCAATTGTTTATAAAGTGGATGCATAGACTCTTCCCGAAGTATGTTATGTTTTGATATGCAGGTATACTTAGAGTTATCGTTATGGGATGTTATAACAGAAAACCTCCGAACTGGTACTAAATTAAAAATGAGGCAAACAGACTTACCTCCTGAAACAGGAATTAGAACAGAGGTTCTCGAGACAAAGCTTAAACATGCAAAGTCTTACTTTCTCTGGCCCAGCAGCAGTGGTTCTTGTGTCGACAAAGGGAAACAAATGTTGTGAAAACGTAGTCAAGTCCCCTTGACAAACTACAGGGAGGGTTTTAATCATGCGTTTAGATCAGCTTGGGTGATGCCGTGTTTTCACTTACCTGCTAAAAGGCAATCAGCGTCTGTAAGGTCAGTGGTTTTGCTATTGTGGGAGGTCGAGTTTACCTTGGCTTGGATTTTGTCATTTCCATTTCACCAGTCAATCAGTGGGCTTGCATTATTTATTTTGTTTATATTCTCTGGTTTCATTGTTATTGTTGTTGGCTGTTTGTATGTGTGTGTGTGTGTGTTTATGTGTATGTCTGTGAATGTGTATAATATATGTGTCTACTTCAGACAAAGAGAGGACCTCACGTTTTTGTTGTCAAAACTTTTGTCGGAGTTAAGGCCTCGTCTATTTGCTTCTCCACCTCCACCGCCCTCTCGCTCCTTCTTTCTCCTTCTCTCTCTCTCTCTCTCTCACATACACAGACATATAGGCCTATACGTACACTCTCACATTTTCTCCTTCGCACTTCCAGTTTTTTTTTCTAACTCAATAAATATGCATCATCTTCGAATGTAGTCCTCCAGCCACAAAGCTACGACATTTTTTAATGAGGATTGGGGCTTTTGACTAGCTCTGTTGCTTCCCTTTTTCAGACTCAAAGGGTGTTGAACAAAAAGAGTAAGGCACAAAAAATCGTGTTTCTTCTTGTCTTTTGAAAAAGTGTTGAAAAAAAAAAGGTATTAAAAATTGATAATGTTATTGCAATAACAAGGAAACATTTACCCTTCACCATGAATGTTTCCTGAATTTTGCATGGTGTGCGTTTCATATAAAGAGCGAAAATTGATTTTTGTCCCTCGTCACTGTGCTTCTTAAACATGCTTGTGTGTGGTCAATGGTTAAAAAAAAAAATCACATATATATTTATTTTGGTTGTCACTACTGTTTGTGGTGTTATATAACGGTACAGGAAATTCTCTACAGTACCTTTGCTTGCAGACTCATATGAATAGCTAAATATTTAAATAAAAGGCGTGCTTTTCCTAGTTTTCTCTTGAGGCAGGCATCTAATTTATTTCGTGACAATCAAGAAACATTTACAGTGCCAAGTCTCTCAACATTTACAGTATCAAGGTGAACAACTGTTCATAAATGTTTCCATCGTTTACACTTTGTACACAATCGTAATCGGGAGAAAGTGGGCTGTCAGAGAGAGAGAGAAAGAGAGAAAGAGAAAGAGAGAGAAAGGGAAAGAGGAGAGAGAGGGTGGGAGAGAGACAGATAAACAGACTTACAGGCAGACAGATAGACGGCAGACTGAGAGGTGATAGATAGACATGTTTTAAGTTTTTCTGGATGACGTTGACAGCACACAACCAGATCTAATAAATTTCAATGTGTAAATTCGTTCACGCAGGAATACCATGCTTATCTTTTCTGCAACTTTGTTCTTTCCTCCCATCCGTCACCTTTATTCCTTTTTTTTCTTTTATTTTGTTTTCCAACATCTATAGTAATATGTTCTACTTTTTATATCATTTAATCAATGGTGTCAAATAAATTCTGAGAATGTGTCACTCCTGAAGTGAGACAATTAACTCAAGGGGAAATATGATATCTGTATTATTAAGCAAAAACTATATTCACAGAGCTACACTCAGTGCTTTTGTCATTGTTATGTCCCTTGCAATATTCCACAGTTCTGGATGGATAAATCCGGATAAATCATACTGCAAACATGAACACAGGGTCTGCTATAGCTATGCCATGATGAAGGTGTTATCGCCAAATGTGGCTGATGAACATTTCTTTAACATCATAAGGAGAAAAGACATTTCAACTGTTTGAAATCTTTTTTGTGGCGTTGTCGCTTCTTCAGATCCCCGTCTTGTATTTTTGTCTAATATATCCCCATCTAGACTTCCCTGTTAAAGGACATCAGTGTGAAAGGTAAGTCCATTATAAAGATGCTTTGTAGGCCTATACCCCATATAGCCATAAATTTCAAACTAAACTTTATATCTGGCCCGAGAGAGGTAATGGAATGCATTATCGGAAGTTATTAATTATTACGTTTCCACAATAACTTATGTTTTAAATGGAAATTCCATTATGTTGTGCATTTGACATGGGTTTATGCGATTCTGAACTTGTACAAAAAATAGCAGTGGAAAACATGAAGAAGAAACAGAACTAACAGAAAAAAATAGAAGTTTTCCGCTTTATTTGGCTAAACCTGAACGGATGGAAGCATTAGAAAGATGAAACACACCACTGTTATTTCTACAAAAATTAAGTACATACAATAAATAAATATACATGTAGAAAACAAACAAGAAAACAAAACGAATGTTGATCGATAAATGATATCAAAGGCAGTCAAATAAATAAACAGTGCTCCCAAAACATCAATAAAAGTAATACTGGTCGTGTTCTCTTATAAAAAATGCATGTAAAAATACTGTGGTTCTGCTGGCTTCAAGTCAAAAGTGCAAGTGAACATTTCAAATATTAGGAGGAAAATATTATGTGATTATTTTCATTTGATGGACCAAGTAAGGCACGTATGATATGAGTTTATTATGAAAGGAAACATTGAATTCATTATTTTCTTCCTTTATTTCTGGAATAGGCCCCAAACAAAATCAGGCAACACAAATTATATGTTGGTGTTGAATTTTATAAAGCAAACATAACAGACACAAACAAACTGAATTTCACGTCCTTCCATCCAGACAATTTTTCACAGCTCTATTTAGCCTAGAAAATTATAAATTTATTGTTTCATAGGAGGTTTGCCATCAACTGTCTTGATATTTCCCATCACGTATTTTTTGTCTGATAGAAATATTTAATTCAATTTCATACTGATTTTTGTGTATCCGATTGAAAATCACTTTTGATTTTCTATAAATTGAAGGACTTAAACTCTACGACAAAAGGAAGTTTGATGAGTATTATCTCATTTATATCTGATAGAAAATATTAAAACAAAACCAAACGAAAGATTCTCAATCAGCCTTGTAACTCAAATAATAAACATATATCCCTTTGAGTCAATTCTTTGAATCACGGATAATTCACGGAAAAATGATGATCAAACCTTTAATTTGGAAGACATGATATCTTCATTGTGAACAAAAATGTTAAAATCAAACAAATATAGAGAATCAACCAAACGTTTATGGCACATGGACACAAACAAGAAAGATGTAAATAGTCACATTCAATGCTGATTATAATACTCATGATTTGCATCTCAGATCACGCTGTGTAAGCCACACTGCAAACATTTGGCTGGCAATTCCTTATTTATTTACAAAATTAGACTAACCTAATCCTACGAAATCTCACTTCAACATAATAGTTCACTAAACTAGACTGTAAGGATCTTTACCTGCTCTTTTCTCCTCATATCATTCTTTCACTTTAGCTAAACACACCAAATCATTCTTTGTCCGATGGACAAAAGCAAATTATGCCGAGAAAATGCAGGTGAAGTCTTCATGATAAACTTCATATGAATCAGTTTTGACAAATACCTGCTATGAAACAAACAAACAAACAAAGAAACAAAAAAACCCAGTCAGAAGGATGAATGAAATGGTTTAACTACAAATGCTCAGTTTTGGCTGAGGAAAATATTTTTATCAAATGATCACTGAAAATAAAATTAATGCTGCTATTATGCAGACAATGCCCAGAAAATTACTAAAACACTCTCTACTATTCACTACATTAAATGTAGTTACATAGTTTGCATCTAAAGCTCACCAGGCCTGGCATATTTCAATAGCTGCATAGAAGGAAATTATACTAGACGGTGAATATGTTTAAACAGTATACGTTTAATATACAAACCAATTTAGCATGAAAAACGAGATGATTTGACAAAAGGAAAACCAGCTTCTTAGAATTTACACGTATTTTAATCAGCTATAAATTCAATCGAAAGTTTATACTGGTACAACAGTCCAAGAGTGGCAGGTAAAACTGTTAGAAGAATCTGGGATCACGGACGAGATTTTTGTGTAGCAGTAGTCAAAACAGGATAGGAGAAATATTTTAGTGTGATAAATAATTCAGCAAAGCACCACAGCCCAACGATGAATCGATAAATTATTGCCAATAATGATAGTATTGCACACAACCGTTGTACAGATATTAGTATAAGACTGTCAATGGGCAAGAACATGACAGATTTTTAGGGACAAACTGCCTCTGAAAGAATCACAGAATTTTTTTATGGGTGCCATTGTCCTCAATGTTTATAGTCAACCTTTCTAAACTATCTCAATTATAGCGATTTGATTGAAAAAGTCGTGGGTGAAACAGAAGTCAATGTGGCCAATTCCATTATATTCGAGTCACTTGTATAAATCTGCAGTCTGGGATAATTATTAATGAGATGAAAATATCATGCCCAGAAAGAAGAATGGTTAATCTGAGACTCAGTTTCATTCAATGACTTTAGTCGAATTCGAGTACAAAAAATTCGACAAGCACGGGAAAAAAAATCACGGACAGTGAAAGCAAATTGTGAAATATCATATTGAACTCAATTCATGTTGTTGTTGTTTTTTTTTACACTCTATCAAGAACACGTAATTCAGGTACAAATTCGTATTATTATTGCACAACACGGAAGTTGCATCAGAATCAGAAAAACAGAGAATTATAGTCAGTTAGTTTTTAATAAATAGTCATGGAAGCAGGAAATGATGAGTTTCTTCTCGGGGAAAAAATCAGCTTTGATATGAAGAAAATGCATCGGTTTCAAATTCAAAGAGTGTTACAATACGGATCCTTTACTACAAGATGAAATTGCTATACATTGATGCTGATACGCTTGTTGTAAGACAAATAAACACTTGGAGATCTTTGAGTTTTTTTATTGTCATAAACTTTTTGAGAGTGTTGAAAACAAAGCATAACTTAAATTCTAAACATGACTGGGAAGCTGCTAGTCGGTTTGGAAGACTGCATTATTATTTACTTCTGACTTTGAACAATACATCTTTCAAGGTATAAATATTGTTATATAAGTCAGAAATTATAGTCCTGTCCCGTAGCTAGCAATTATCCCATTTTGAAAAAAATAATTATTATTATTATAAAAGGTCTTTCCATTCTAAGGTGTATCCCGAGTAGAACCTTTTATTTCGTAAGTTCGTTTAAGTTATGATCAGATTCGAAAGTCATTAGTAGATATGAAAGGTGATTATGTCCCAGGAGAAGCTGAAGTATGTGCCTTGGGGTCGAGTCTCCGTTTAATATTCATCTCCCTCATCCTCTGCAACTCCATCCTCTGCAGATTCCACACCAACCTCCTCGTAGTCTCGCTCTAAAGCAGCCAGATCTTCTCTTGCTTCGGCAAACTCGCCCTCTTCCATGCCTGGAATATGTACAAGTTTAAAAAAAAAGACAAAAAAGACAAAGTCAAACGTCTCATAAATCAGAGGTCAAAATATGTATAAGTTTATAGTAAAGGATTTTACAAAGCAAAAAGAAAAAGTCTGTACAAGCGTAGAGCAAAAAGCATTTCACAAATGTATGTACAAGTTTCAAGTAAAAATCTCCTAAGGCAAAAACAGCAACAACAACAATAACTAAAGGTGAGATCTGCTTGCTCATCACCAGTGGGTGATCAACCAGAAATTAAAGTCTGCCTGAAGTAAATCGAGGTTTATTTCATTCCACGTAAAAGACCAACTGGAAGAAAGCAATTAATTTTCGTTAGTCTTTGTATATTCAATTTTATACTTCACCTGTTATCAAAAGCCACTCATAACATAAACTGCCAAACTGAAGATTGTTGACTGTTCTGTTAAGAACAACATTCTTGAGCCATTCGAGTGCGATCTTCATTGGTTTGTTTTCCATTTTTAGGGAATATTTTAATAATGGCATGTCAATATGGTTTTGCTTGAAACACTTGTTTATCTTGGATTTTAAGGAAATGTTTTCCGTTAGACATTGAAATTTCTTCAGTCATCATTTAATAAATTGAGTTCCCTTATAAGTTTCCCCCGGAGATGCTTAGCCCATCTTTAATAATTCCTCCCTCAAAAGAAAAGACTAATCATTATTATAAATTGTTAATGAAATATTCTATATAAAAAAATACAATACGCGGATAACAATACTAATATTTGCAGAGTAAGTTGGCAGGAGAGTTGAACGTTTGTGCAATATAGTTGTTGCAAATATGAAATAGCAAAAGCTTTCTCAATTCCGATGACTTAACATAAATGTTACATTTTGAATGGGAATTTGTTGAGTTGTACATCATAAACAGAACATCCCTGTAGTAGTGGTAGCATTCCACAGATTTTACCGGACCTGGGACTGGTTGTACGTACCTTCACCGACATACCAGTGGACGAATGCTCTCTTGGCGTACATCAGGTCGAACTTGTGGTCCAGTCTGGCCCAAGCCTCGGCAATGGCCGTGGTGTTGCTCAGCATACAGACGGCCCTTTGTACCTGAGCCAGATCTCCACCTGAAAACCGAGGGAGCATTGAATTTCTTTCTTTCCGATCACATAAAGACAGTCAGTTCTTGTCAAGGTAAGTTCGAGTACATCATTTTGTTTTGTATATTTGTCTGTGCTCAGTGTGTTTGTTCATTTGTTTCTTCCTTTATTTGATTGCTTTATTTTTTCTTATGAGTTGTTATGTGAACTCTCATACGACAAGTTTGAAAATTACCGAAAACCTATAGCATGCAATAAGACAAATGTAACGGGTAAACATTTTAGAACTTTGGATATTTGCCATGTTAAAGAATTGGACAGCTAACTTTTTTTCCTTATGCAGGAACGTATTGTTTCCTTCCTTCTTTTTATTTTTTATTGGGGAGGGGTGGAGCGAGGGGGGGGGGGGTGTCAGGCTATGTATATGAGCTAGATGTCAGCTATCCTTACCAAAATAGCCAGGCGACTGCTGAGCCAATGGAAAATATTAATCTGATTTTATCAACCCAGTTCTATAGCCCGTAAAGTTTAAAGTGTTATTTTAGATTAAATTTATGATATGAAAACCCATTAGCTTGGATACAACCACCTGATCTCAGGTGTGATATAAACTCCATGAATTTTTTTAAGGAAACATTTAATTTTATCGAGCATTGACTCACACCATTAGTAGGAGGAAGAGAATTACGCCCACAAAAATATATCTAGCTCATGTGAAAAATCTTCTCTCATCCCTAAATAAATTTTGTTTTGATTAAAATCTGGTGTACGCGGAGCCATTTTGGCAGTTAATGACCTTATCTTGTTTTCCAACACGAAAATAAGGCAGTTTTATATATTTAAAGCATCATTAGGGTTGTGATGGACGAGAGTTCTTCTACAATTTCCACAGTAATATTATATTACATGTGTTGGAAAAACATTAACCTGTTTGTGAAAACAGGCTTTGGTCCGATTTGTAGGAAACTGCAAATTTCACGAAACTGGCAGACTTAGTTGGCTGCAAGATCTATCCGTTGATGTTTTTAGCTGATGATAGTTAACTAATATTGTTAACTAATATGAAGTTTTCTTTAATAGTACAACTATACTTCTGGATATGTGCTTTTCTAATATATTTTGTGGACTTAAAGTGGAACAGGAAATAGGCTGAGATAGATAAATAGACAAGTTGATACTGAGACAGACAGGCTGTATGACAGCCACAAAGACAGATAAATAGACAGGCAGGCAGACAAACAGATAGACAGACAGACAAGCAAATAGTGAGATATACAGACTAACTGAAAGACAGATAGAGAGTAAAAAAAATAGGCAGACTGACAGACAGATAAAACTGACAGGCAAGCAGACAGGCAGGCAGATTGATATGCTCACTATTAACTGACTTACCTGGTACAATAGTAGGTGGCTGATAGTTGATTCCCACTTTGAAACCAGTAGGACACCAATCGACGAACTGGATGGTCCTCTTTGTTTTGATGGTCGCTATGGCAACATTGACGTCCTTGGGCACGACGTCACCACGGTACAACATACAGCAAGCCATGTACTTGCCCATCCGAGGGTCACATTTGACCATCTGATTATAGGGCTCGAAGCAAGCATTGGTGATTTCAGCCACCGACATCTGCTCATGGTAAGCCTTTTCAGCTGTAGAGCATAACGAAGGAGCACGAATGTTTCACTCAGCTAAAACAAAATACATCACCTGCCTATGTATTCTGAATAAAAGATCATTTTTCTTTTTTTTTTTACTTCCTGATATTTTTTTTTTTCAAAAGTTATTTGTCTTTGATTTGCTCAAGAGTATTCAGCTATTATAAGTATATTTTTGCCACATAAAACAACATCCTGGAAGAAAGATTTTGAGACATTGTTTGAACATTGTCATTAAAAATTTCAAGTCCACATTACAAAAATGATAACAGAATGTAATGATATTTCATTTCTGTAGGAGACTCCATTACTAAATAGATATAAGGATAAATTAATTATTTAGCTTTACTATCACTGAAGTTCTTATTGTCCTAGCTCACCAACACTGGTTTTGGATATTTTAAACACAGGTTTAGAGAGGCAATTTTCATATCACCGTTAGTAGGAACTATTAGAGACAGGCGTAAAGGCAATTTTAATC
>JBCEWB010844656.1:0-16065 GCA_039654565.1 Peronia peronii
ATCCATCCATCTATCCATCCATCCATACATCCTTTCATTCAACCATCCATCCATCCGTTCATCCATCCATCCATCCAGCCATCTAACGTCTATTGATCGAGTCACCCATCCATCCATCCATCCATCCATCCATCCATTCATCCATCCATCCATGTATTCACCCAATCACGAAAATATCCTTCCAACCATCCTCCAACTATCTAATTATCCACTGTACGAAATATTGGAACAGAGAGATAAAAAATCAATATCCAAATCCAGTATCTGTAAACATTTTTTTCACGTTTATTTTCATTGGATACCCTAAGGCACTATCAAATCTTAATAAAGGAATATAAAACAGCATGACCATGTAAACTACTCTGAAAATGTAATATAAGTAAAAGAATCTTAATGTTATTCGTAATAATGGAATTTATGCAATGAAAACATTTCGTTTCATGGATGTTTAATTCATGCCTTTGGAATAAATGAATAAAAATTAATAAAACACTGAAATAAAAGTCAATTAATGGAAACATATTTTTAAAAAAAGGTGAGCAAGGAATGAATCCAACAAATAGGGGACGAATATTATTGATGAATGAATAAATGAATGAATTTATGCTTGGATGAATAAATGTTTGAGTCAAGGAAGGAAAGAACGACTGGATGAAGAATGAATGGTTGTATAATTCCAAATATGAGACTGCATATTCTTGAAAAGTTCATTTATTCGGAAACTCACGAGCAGCCTGTTACACAACTTTGAGAGAGAAAACAACAACAGCAACAACAACAACAACAACAAAAACAACAACAACAACAACAACAACTACAACAACAACAACAATACCAACAACAACATCACAAAAATTAATTTAAAAAAAACAGTTCACACACACATACTCACGCACACAAACACACATGCTCATTACATACACACACATACTGAAAAAAGCACACAGGCAAAAAAGGACAATATATTATGACATACACAATTGTTTTGTGAATGATAAGCTTTGCCATCTGAAATATCTCATTCAGCAGAAAGTCATGTGCTATGCCTATGATGGGGCACTGTTAGTGTCGTTGATTATAATCAGATGGACATGAGATTATCACCTGGCGTGCCTCTAAAAGAATATACATGTATTTTTCTCATTACGGCAGTAGATCGACTGTGCTGACAAGCAAATGTAACGCTAATGTAAGCCGCAGATTCCATCACGTTGTTAAAGTAATCGACCTACAACAACGCTCTGTTAATATTTGTATTAACTCAGTGCCAATACTACACAAAACTCTCTTGGATCCCACCAGGCGACGTCTTGTTACCGAATATAAGAGAAGCTGAGACATCGTCAGAGGTGTCCAGGTGGAGAGTGGATAGGAACGATAGCTCGCTGCCGGTCCTCAGTATATCACAGTCATTCAGGAAATCGGTTCCATGTACATCCTTGTCGAGGCTGGAGAGAAGGTTGTGTACTTTATTACTGAGAATCCTCTTATTGGCTGTGCGATTCCAGTGTTTCGTAATTGATGCAGGTTTACGAATATGGTTAAAGTCTGTCAGAATCCAGTCGGGCTGTTGATATCGAGAGGGGCAGCACAATCGCTGGGTACTGTGGGAAAAGGCGTCCGGATCTGAAGCACTGGCGTCTGTGGCATACGAATCCCAAGGCCACACAATATGTTTGGTTTGGAATGAGTTGGAACTAGTCCGTCCCGTTTTCAGTTCAGGTTTCTGTATCGGCAACTGTTCTTTGGCCGCACCTAGTTCCTTTTCTTTCCTGTTCCCGCCTTTGGAGATCCCCGTCTCCATGTTCAGAGTACTGGTTTTTATGGCACCGCCCTGTTTTGACCACGACAGAGAATCTTTCTTTCTTCGATCAGCGTCACGGAATTCGGCTCTGTTTTTCGTATTCTTTGTCTGCTGAGTTTCAAAGATTTTACCAAGTTTTAAAGATCTGGCTTGGGGTCTCATGCTGGTTCTCAAAAGTGGCGGCCCCTTGGATCGTTTGATAACATTGGACTGCTTTATGGCAGTATGGTTGTGCCTTTCATTAAACCCTATTTTACTGCTGGCGTCGTCATTGACATGTTTGTCGTTTATTTTTTTATTCTCAGAGATATTTGAAATTTTGGTTTTCTCAACAAAATCTTTCGATAAGAAAGCATCTGGCCGATGAATTGTAAAGGGAAAAGCCATTGTGCTTCTAAACCGTTTGTCACTCCGCGAGGCAACTGATTCTGTCAATAAATTATGTATATTCCCTGCTTTTTGGGACGTATCATCGCCACTCTTATGAGGCACTCCCAGTGACTTGTTTGCTCTGTTTGTCATCTGTTTAGTTTTTGTGCTGTCACTTTGCCTTTTCGAAGAGGGCATAAATGTAACATTCTTCTGTTGATCCGGCCGTTTAGTGAACAAAGCTTTTGCTCGACTCTGCTCTTTCTGAAGTATGCCTAAGGGGCGTTTCGTTGTTCTATGTGATTTTTCTATTTTCTGATCATAGAACTGCTGCTCAGATTTGAGAGTTTGATTGTTTACGGGAGTTGTCGTTTCAAAGTTTGTATTCAGGCGTGTCTTAAGGCAGACATTTGGCCTGGTTTTCGAATTCGTTCGTGCAGCTGTTTGCAGTCTTGAACCGGTGCTTTCCTGTGGTTTATTCTGTTCAGGCTCGCAGAGGCTGTACCTGATTACATAACCTTCTGGAGAATGAACTTCAAGGTTTTTGATATCTCCAGTACAGATTAAGTGCTCATTATCGCTCCGGTGCGGATGCCTTTCGTCAGTTATAAGTGCGGAATGTTTAGGGGACCTCAGATGCAGAATTGTGTTGGAAAGGCTGTTACTGTCACTTTTGAATGCTGTTGTTTTCGATCTATATGAGTGAGCGCCTGGACCCTGGACATCAGGAGACTTGGATTTGATGAGATCTATGCCGAGGTGAAAATGTTGGTCTGAGGAACATGAGGTCTTGCTCGAACGTTTGCCACTCGGGCTCAGCTGAAAAGGCGGCACTCCTATAATGACACACTCGCCCGTGCACGTCATCATGGGATGATAGGCCTGGCAGGAACGGTCTGAGTACAGTGGACTCGTGCTGGCTTCAAGACCTTTCTGCTGTGATATTTTCTTCTTAGACCAGTCAGCATCTGCCGTCTCATGGATCGTCTTTGATCGCTGCAGCGTGTGAACAGTCTGCGTTGAAGGCATAGATGACTGTATTTTCTTAGGGCGAGGAAGTTTTGATTTCTTCCTCTGGAACATTTGTCGGCCCAGTCTTGACCTAATTCTCACAGGTATTTTGGATACAAACATAGGATGCCTGGAATAACTGCTACTGCTGCGAAGTCTCTGGCCACGTCTGACCATCATTTGCTGTGGCGAGACTTTTTTCAATGTTGGGGATCTTTGGTGTGGTGAAGAGATCATATTCTTGGCAGACTTCAAGGGTCGCCGCACATCAGGAAGGCCTCTCGGACTGTCAGAGCCAATTCCAGAGAAGCCAAACTTTTTTTTCGGGTGCTTGGCCTTTGGATGGTCATACATTTCGTTTTTCACATGACCTGAATTATCGACTGTATCTCGGGCATAAGATGTTTCACAGGACGGAATCTGCTCTTGAACAGAGGGTGGAGTCTTTTTGAAAGAGGGAAGAACCATCTGGTAATGGGATTCGGTTCTGAGAACTGGGGTTTTCATGTCTGTGACGGAAGATTTGAATAATAAGGATTGATGCTTAGTTTTAAAAGCTTTTTTGAAATTTGGCAGTGTTATTTGATCATTACCATGTGCTCGCTGTTCTGAGGATATGGTTAGATGATTGTGCATTTCGGCAGCTGCTTTAGAAAACTGGAGAGATTTTTCCTCTTTATCATTCTCTTTGAGAAAACCGTCGGCCAAGTAGGTCGATGGATGCCCAGTTTCATCTGTTTGTGTTTCAGCCGATTTGTTGTGCTTGTGAACTGTTTCCACGCTGTGAGCCTTTGGGATGTTGTACACTGGCTGTATCAATATCTGTTCTTCTCCTGCAGGTCTCGAGAAATGGCTGTCTTTGTCAATCTGAGGAACATTTATATTTTGCAGGGCTTCTATCAAATCTCGGAAGTCAAATTTAATCCACATATCATTAGATCTGGCCGTTTTATGAGGCTTTTCCACCACTGAATGCAGCTTGGATATGTCGCTGTGTTTGTCGCGCTTTTGATGCGGGCTTTCGGTCAGCCTCAACTCGTTAGCTTTCAGATTTGTCGGTCCCATTGAACTCAGAGTCGAGGGACTTTTGAGATCTAGCCAAATTTCATGGTCGTCTTGGTGATTTATGTGACGCGACCTCTGTACTTTCTTTCGGTTATCCTCAGCTTTTATTACATTGTGATCATGTTCATCGCTATATCCAAGAGTGGTGTCATATTTTTCTTCTCGACGCTTTGCATCCTTACCTGTATGAGGAGAATCATGCCCAAAGCTGTTTTTACTCTCTTTCTCAATCCCCACTGCGGATATTTTAGCTGACTCTTTTCCTTTGCTTTGAAAGCCTGCCAATGTTTCCTTTGTCACCAACGCCTGTGTATGATCTTCCTTGCTCCCATGCTCATCCCTAGGTATCAGCTTCCTTTGAATTTCTGTTCTTTGCTCAGATTTCTTGGCAACATGAGTAGGTTTTGTCTTCTCCTCCGACAGCGCTGATCTTTTTCTGCCTTTATCTTTCAAGCGGTGCAAAAGCTCCTGGTCGCTGTCCTTATTTATTCTAGTTGTCTCGACTACTGGTATGTTGTTTAAAATCTTGTCGTTTTCTGTGACAAATGAATATGTGTATGTTTCACTGTCCTCTGTATATGTTGTCCCGTCTGGAATGAAAGACAACTTCTTCTCCTCATGGACTTTGTCTTGGCCACACTTGTATAAATGTTGTTTATCTGTATAACAATGAGCCTTCGTTTTAAATGGTGGTGCTTTCTTTCTTTCATCATTTCCGACGACTCTTTGACAATGATTATGTTTTTCGTTTCTGGAATCTAAATTTCTATGTATATGTCTTCCAATTGCATATTCGTCAGTAATAATATTTGTGAGATTTGTTCTCTCTCTTTTTACTATAATTTCATTGTGAACTTTGTCCGGTGGTCTTCCAGTTTTTGTTTTTAGCTCTTTATTTGGTTTATCAAACGTTGTCACTCCATTCCTACCAGTCTTATTGCTTGTTCCTCTCACGATCCCTTCATCTCTATCGCCAAATTTCTTGTCCAATTGGTCGGTGTTTCTCTTACGTTTAAGGCGACGGCGAGGGCAAGCTGTGTAGCCATCCCCACTGGGTGTTGGATTTGTGGACGTTCTGTCTAGATCTGTGGCCGAGATATTGTTGTCACTTTGTTTTTTGTGTATATCATCATTATCAACAACTGGCTGTGTCTTTAGCAACGGTCTTTGTCCATGAGCATTATCAGGAAGCTCAGAGTTAATGTTTTCCTCGCCAGTCTTGTTAGCTCGTCGACCCTCGCTAATCAGTGCAATGTTTGTAAAACCATTGCCTTCCATACTAGTCTTCTCAGCTCTTTTCCTTTTTTTCCAATCCATATCTCCTGACACTCGACGCATCGTCATATTTTCTGTGTCTTCTAGTTTCCAGTCATTGCTCCGTTCTTCCTCAGCAGGGCATTTGTCACCGTGTTCTCTCCTGTGATCTTTAATTGATTTGAGTAAAAAGTCAATCCTTTTCTTCCTGTGACAATCAGTTTCATTTCCGTGGAAATTGTTGGCTAATTTCTCAGAGTACCAGCCTGTCGCTTTGTCACAAGAAAGGTCGTCAAGGATTCCTGAGCTAATATCTACGATTCCGTTTTCCCCATTTTCTTTTTGTTGTTGAAACTTTTCATATAGTAATTCTGTGCGATCATGTATTCTACTAAAGAAATTTCTGTCCAGTGTTTCATTGCTCTTGTCTGTTACACATTCTATGGCGTTTCTATCATAGGCTCTCCCCTTCTCTGGTCTCTTTGCTTTGCTCTCCAGCGCCACGCCCTCCGCAAGCAATTTATCACGAACCAAATGTTCTTTTGGAATAATGTCTTTTCTCAGGTCATCCTCTTGTAATTTGGCAGCCATGCTGCTGCCCGGATCAGTTTTCTTGGCTGGCTTGTTTTGATTTTTTGTATTCCCTTCACTCCTCTTGTCATTCACACCATCCATAAAATGTGCAATCTCATGCTTCTGGTTTAAAACCTGTAACTTTGACGAATTTTTAGCTTCCTTTGTTATCGTTGTGTCTGTAGATCTCCCAAACAAATGAGATTTTGGATTTCCGATACAATATTGGTCATCTGTTCCCAGCAGCAACGAATGCTCGGCATTGACAGCAACCATTTCTAGTTGTTTTGTGTCTGTCGGACATTGAGCCTTAAGGGCTAGATATCCCGAGTACGAGGTGATTTGCTCACAAGGCACAGGGTTCGTGTTTTGCTCTTGTTGTCCTAAATCTCTTTTACTTTGGTCATGGCCAGTCAGAATAATGGGGCTTACCTGCGATTCCTTCTCTATCCTGGAACTTGTCTGGTTTCTCGTATCCACAATATGACAAGAGACCTCCTTGTCCATTTTCTCACGCTTGTTTGAAGTGTTTTTCACAAGGGCAGCCTGTTGTCTATTAAACCGTTGGCGTTTGTGCGAGTCTGCTATATATAGACAACTTGATTCTAACTGTGGAGGTGATGATGAAATCAGCGATGTGTGGTCATTGTTGCTTGCTTCTTGACAATGTGACGGAACAAGTTGGAAGTTTAAAGTTTCTCTCTGAAGTTTACACTTCTTTTTCTTTTTCGGCGACTTGCTAGTAGGTACCAAATACATGTGATCATACTTATGCTTTTGCTTACTAATACCGATTCTTTTATCGCTCAGGAACTGAAAAGAGTTCTCGTGGATGTCACTGGGTTTTGAAGTTTGCAGGACTCGGGATTTTAATTTTGCTCTATATCTCATAGTTGAAGGTGTGGATGGCGAACGTTTATTGTGGCTGTCACCAAGGCGAGATGTAGACAGAACGGAGTTATATGATGATATACTCGAGCTCTGCAAACGATGGCCATGTCTCCTGGCTCTTGCCTGCGCCCGAAACTGTCCGTATCCAGTAGATAATGAGGACGACGTTGTGGCGATGACAGTATACACTCTGCGATAGTCAGAAGATGACGATGATACCGACGACGATGTCGATGTGCTAAAATAGTAAAAAGACCTGTTGTGCAAGGCCGCTTTCTTGAACAAATACTTCTGTTGCCTCGTGGCATCATGTGTTCTGGGAAAGGCTGTGTTATTCAAGTGTGACAATCGTAGTCCTTTAAAAATATCATTTTTGGGAACGATTTTCATATAGGATATTTGCTCACTGTCAAAGAGCACAGAAGGTGGGGAGCCGTGGGAATGCTGTTTTCCTTTGAGCCGACCTCTCGGCGTCTGGCTCTGGGATAGGTTGATCCTGCCGCTTTTGTGATCAGAAGATCCGCGGAAATAATCTGATCGACTCTTGTTGTTGACTTCCATAGTGCAGCAGCTAATACTTTTTTGTGGACCTGCACTTGTAAAGTTTGATATGTCTGACATTTGAGTCCAAGATTTCACTTTGTGGCCTGTTTTTGTTGGTTTTGAATTACGACTATTTTTCTGATAAGAGTCACGGACATATGGTAAATTCCTGGGACATGGGTTATTTTTTGTAGGCGACTTTCGGTATTTGTCTTTAACAAATATGTTTCCACTACACAATGGCTTATTCCCAGACCTTTTGACATCTTGTTTAGGCGAAGAGAGACACAGCCTTGAAATCAAGTGTCCCAAATCGTTACGAAGACAAAATGTATCGCTGGACTCCAATACAGGAGAAGAATTCGTTGCTGTAGATACGGAGACAGTTGGTCTGTTCCAGTGAATGATATAACTTGCTGCTGACGGAGAATAAGCGCTGGAGCCGGTCATAAATTGTCGTAATTCATGAATGTCTCCAGATTTGGTAAGGACTACTGATCTCAGTCTTTTGACACTCGAATTTGAGATATCGAATGGGGAACTGACATTATGATGTATTCTCGTTTCTTGATAGTCACATTCCCGGGAACGCTTGCCCAATGAGCTCAAATCTGGGCATCCTTTAGAACTGTGGTAAGTACGGTCCTTATATACTTCAGTAAGCATTCTTTCTGGCAGCTGTGCATTGTGCTTATGATTTTTCCTAGCCTCTTGCACGTCACCTGATGTTGGAGTTAATATCACATTCGTACTATGGCTATATAGATCTGGTGGTAAGTCGCATGTACTGTCTTCGGTTGAACAGCTGTCACTGGAACATGTTACAGTCCGACATGATACAGTAGAAATCGTGCAATTTGAGCTAGAAATGTGTGGTCGATGGATAAAGGGGTGTATGCTATGGTTATTGCCACTGGGTTTCTGAGACGTTACAGGTCTTTGCTGCAGCAAAAGATGTGCAGAAAGAGAATGCATACTTGCCATTTGGGAACTTGTTTTTGAAGAACTGGCTTCGAATGTTTCTGAAGTGGAATCAGCGTCCATTGTGTACAAATTATTATTTCTTCCCTTGGGTTGAATACTACTCGAATCCGTTGTCATGATGGCGAGTTTGACTTTCTCGTGATCACCAACTGACCTCTTCTGATGGCCCATTTCAGAGGACAAAGCTCTCCGAATTTCTTCTCTCCACAGTTTGATGTCTTTGTCATGCCACAGATATTTTTTTAGCTTCCGTAGAAATTTCTGTTTCTTATGCAAATAGTTATTTCTCTTACGACTTCGGACATTGGCCCTTGGTGCTTTAACCTTATCATCACACTGGTGCTTAGTTCCCTTGTCAGTTTTCCTCTTCTTTGTCATAGGGTAGTTTTGATCAGGCTTGGACGTTCGCTGTGCTTGACGTTCAGTGTCTGGGAAAGGACATATCTGGATGTCCATATTATTAATAGTGGCATTGTTTGTTGGCCTTTTTGTAGTGCATTTAATCCGAGTCCCCTTAAATGATCTCTGCTGTCTTGACACAACATTAGCTGCCTCAATTTCGTACACCTGTGCTTCAGCTTCACTTCTATGCCCGGCCAGGTTATTATTGCCTGCCCATTTTGATGAACTCTTTAGACAGTGATGTTCTCGCTTACCGGGTTCCCCTGCTTTATGACATGACTCTTCATATTCTGTATCTACTTGGTCTTGACTGATTCTAGTGTTTATTTCTTGCCACCAGTGCCGACGTAGCAAAGAAATCTTGTTCTCTTCTTCTAAATCTGAAGTTTGGTTTTGGCAGTTATTTGGAGTATTGCTCAGTGAACGTCTTATCTCAGTGGGTTCAACAATATAATCGTGGACAATATGAAAGTTTATTTGAGATGGATGCTGACGTATGGTGTCATCTGCACCCAGGTAGTGCAAACATTTCGGTCGCATTGTTTCGTCATAATCGGTTTCTCTTTTAGGCAAACAAAATGGAATGCAGTCGGAACCCAGATTCGTTTTCCATTCTGGGTCCAAGTGCTTCTGGGATAGAATGTTATGGTGTGCAGGCGTTGTGAGCACACGGTGGTTATGGCGCACCAAAGGCCCTTCAGCTGCCTTATGTAGAAAACATTTCGAACTTCGGTCTGATTGGACAGGATATTTGTGTTGTGGGCTTTGGCTAAACTGCTGCCTTGTGGTTTCGTTCATCTTCCGTCTCAGCGCAAACGCGACGGATTTGGAGTTAGCAAGGACCTGTCCTCTTTGTGCATGTTCAAGAGTACGCTGAATTGTTCCCTTTCCAGCACTATCAGTTGTCTTTCCATTTTTGTGAGGAATTATAGTTTTATACCTGCAATGTTTGAGATTGGAGAAACTGGCTTCGCTTACAGTGTTCCTCCATTTATTTTTCTTTTTTTCCCTCTTCAGCTGTTTATTGCTTTTGATATCATCATGACACTGGACTTTTTCATAATCGGCATCTGTTTGATGAATAGCTGAACCTTCCTTAGCACCATGTTTGTAGCTGAAACCATTGGATATATTGTCTTTTTTGTTGCTGTCCATATAGTGTGCGGCGGCCTGTTCGCGGGACTGCTTTGTTACTTTATCAGCCAAGCTTTGATTACCGTATACAGCCATGGTCCTGTCATACTTCTGCATGTCGTTAATAGTGCTTTTAATGAGAGATTTAAGTTCATTTGCACAGCCGTTCAAGCTAAAGAATTTGTTTTTTCTCTCAGTTTTGGATCTTGCCTTTTCTCTCTCTCGATGTAAGTTTGACTCTCTATAGATTCTACCGTCGGAACTTCCTATCTGATTGACATTCCGTAGTATTTCGTCTTTGCCAAGACCGTGAAGCGAGAATGTTGGGCACTTTTGACGAATGTTGCATGCTGCTGAACATTGCCCGAACTTAATTCTTTGTTGGTTGACCGATTGTTTCACATTACTATCGTGTCTACGATCAGTTGAGATTTGGCCCTCCAGGCAGTCATCTCCAGATGAAAGCTGAGACAGCGCATTGGCTGAGTCTCCAAATTTTTCTCTCGCACTTTCCCTTACCTGCCTCTTACGCCTGGTTTTCGTCCCGTCTTTTCCCGTCCCTCCTTTCTCAGTTGCTCCTTGTAGTGGAATTCCATTCAGAGTGGCCTTTGAACTGCGGTCACTTCTCGTTGACGTCATGCTTTGAGGCAATCGGTTCACATCTTTGAAACACTGAAGCAATGATGTCATGCCGCAAGCACTGGTGTTTGCTGTTAAACAAGAAGATTGTGTGGCATTGTTCGGTCGTTGCCTAGGAGAGAAGGAGTGATTGACAGTAACCAGTGATTTGTCTGGTTTCCTCCGACTTTTCCTCATTTTTCCCTCAGAGGAAGCCCGTGATTGCCTCTCACCCTCCCTCCCTCCTATGTCACGTTTTGCTAGGGGCCGATCTAGGGAAGCAGACTGCCTGTCATTTAGGGCAGAAACAATGTCAGAGCTCCAGGGATCATCGTTCTCTATTGTCCAGGAAGACGAAACAGCTGTGCAAGATTTCTCCTCGGCAGAAGCTTCAGATGATGTCAGTTTAGGTTCTCTTGGGAGATTACCGTGCTGCCCGCTGTTATATTCATTGGCTCTAGGAGACGGGGAAGTAAGGAGGAACTTTTTCGTAATGCCCCAAATGAGCTTTCTCTTTTTACCAGTGATACTTTGTCGTCTTGAGTCACTGTTCGGTTTGGTTTGGTAAGCAAGCGACGAACGAGTTTGACGTTCTCGACTTTGACTGAGGCTATCATGGAAAGTAGGCTCAGTTTTGTTCTCGGGATTTAGGCTGGCAGCCTGGTTCCTACATGGTATTCTGACAAAGAAATAGTCCTTCATTGGAGCAGAAAGTTGTTCACAATTACCGCCACTATAATTTCCGTGTCGGATGCTTCTGGGATTCGGAGAAAGGCTCCTATTTCTCCCTAATCGCTCAAGAGTTGGGAGACACTTTTGCTGGCGATTGTCTTTAATATTTTCCGACTGTTGCTCTGCCAAGATGTCCCTGCCACGTATTTTACACACGGAGGAGAGGCAAAAGAGTTCGCTGTACTTAGCCGCAGTACTCCTCCGACATGACATTGTGTCCGCAACTCGGCTGCTCTCAGATGTCAAGAGTTTTCCTATTATAAAAAAAAAAAAGAGACATTTCCATGTTAATGATACTTTGACTTTTGGAATTGCCCTTTGTGAATCGAAAGGAATTTACCAGTGTTTAAATTCCTTGTATTATGTTGAGAATAAATGCAGCAATGATAAATAAATCTAACAATCCCACTGTCTTTGCAGGAATCCTTTTGATAACATTGCTATCTGACTGAGATTAAAACCCTGGTGTGAACAATCCCTGATAGCATCAAGGGAAATTTAGTATGCTAAAGATAAAGGCACTAAACCGTCCGCCCCCTCCCCCCCCCCTCCCCCCCACCAATAGAAATGTCATAAAGTAACCAAGCAGTAACAGAAATTTAAAGAATAAAAAAACTAACTAAATATGAGATTGCCTGTCCTTGCGGTGGAAAAAACAACAACAACAAACAAACAATTATGCACTGCGGATATAAAAAGGATATCAGAAATAATTATACTTGCAAGAACAAAACGGAGAAGTCGTAAAAAATATTGAGCAGACTCCGAAACTTTAAAAAAAATTACCCATCCCAGAAGAAGCTTTGCACTCTGGGTTATCTCTATCTCTGCACGGTACCCGCCTACGAGACACACATCCAGTACACTTCTCCTCGTCACAACAGGGCTGGCTCTTATCCTCATCTACCTTTAGACACGTAATGTTCGGCTTGTTGTTGGCGTGCTGTGGCACCATGAACTTCAGCTCTCGTTCAGACTCCCTGCACTCATTACTAAGATGAAGTGAACGTTCTCCTTGCTGGATCTCACTCTCACGGTTCTCTGTTTTACCTTCGAATTCCGGGATACTGCCAAAACTTGACAGATAGCGATTCCGTGGCGGGTAGCCTCTAAAGCCTCTGGAGCGCCTGTCCTGGGCACACTGTTTCTCGCAGTTTGCTTCCCTTATGTCCTTGTCATACCGGATTGACCTTGTGGATGGCCTTGTTCGCGGTGGTAGTTGACTGAAAAATGATCCTGGATTGAGGTCATTGACACTGACACGCTGACCGAGGCGAGTGGCATCTTGAATCAGCTGACTGCTATATGGGGCGCTGGTTCGACTTTTGCCCTGGGTCTTAGAACTCTGTCGTGAAGGCTCATAGTTATTTTGACGGACAGAAAAAGTGAGCTGTGATTGTCTACTGGTCCAGGCAGCTGCTGATTCGAAATAATCTTGCTTCCTATTTCTGGCGGCCGGATACATGTTTCTGTATTGTGAAGGTTCCTTTGACAGAATCTCCTGTCGGGGACTAGCAATGGCTTGGCTCCTGCTAGGTTGAGAATATGGCTGGCTTGGTTCAAGACCATCCATGTATGCAGAAGCAGGAGCTTGCCGTGGGCTGTACATCTCTTGTCTTGAAACACTTGACACATTTTTACGTAGACCATATCCAGATACGTCTGTCCATTTGGAGGAGGGATTATGCAGAAGACCTGGCTTAGTTGCCATGTCTTTGTAAGAAGGCTCGGAATGCATATAACCCTCAGATGGATTGGGAAGATTTAAATCTCCACAGGGGGTGAGGACTCTGGCTTCATCATTACTGTAATTTTCATAATCACTCTGATCAGTGGGCTGGAGTTGCTCTTGCCGTCCGGGAGAGTATTCGGAAACAACTGGAGAGAGTTTCTGAATTTGCTGAATATCTTCTCTCGGGGAAAGGGTCTGAAATGGCTGACAGTCGTCTCTGGACTGGGGAGTACTTGGTGTGGCATAGCTGAAGTCTTGTCTTCTATTATCTGGCTCATGACTGCGTCCACGAAAGAGATATGAGAGGAATTTTTTCAGAGCATTGATCTGTCTGTTCATCTCGCTTATGTTGTACTGTGATGACTGCTCTTGGTCAGTGACCGGCATCACAACATTCCGCTCTTCAGCCCCGCTGAAGCCTTTCTCAGACATCTGATCAGAGATACCGTTGTGTCTGCAACTGGAGTCCGAATGGCAAATTGGGTACTGGCCTGATGTGCCCAAGAGACGCCCAGAGCTGGACTGATAAGATAGTTGGCTGCTGGGATAAACTTTATCTCTGGACGGAAGAGGTGTGGTCGGACCAAAGCCTACTCTTTCAGGAGTTTGTGTGCCTGGGAGAGAGCTGGACTGATAAGACACTTGGCTACTGGGATAAATTTGATCTCTAGAAGAAAGAGGTGTGGTCGGACCAAAGCCTACTCTTTCGGGAGTTTGTGTGCCTGGGAGAGCGGTGGACTGATAGGACACTTGGCTACTGGGATAAACTTTATCTCTAGAAGAAAGAGGTGTGGTCGGACCAAAGCCTACTCTTTCAGGAGTTTGTGTGCCTGGGAGAGAGCTGGACTGATAAGACACTTGGCTACTGGGATAAATTTGATCTCTAGAAGAAAAAGGTGTGGTCGGACCAAAGCCTACTCTTTCGGGAGTTTGTGTGCCTGGGAGAGAGCTGGACTGATAAGACACATGGCTGCTGGGATAAATTTGATCTCTAGAAGAAAGAGGTGTGGTCGGACCAAAACCTACTCTTTCGGGAGTTTGTGTGCCTGGGAGAGAGCTGGACTGATAAGACACCTGGCTGCTGGGATAAACTTTATCTCTAGAAGAAAGAGGTGTGGTCGGACCAAAGCCTACTCTTTCAGGAGTTTGTGTGCCTGGGAGAGAGCTGGACTGATAAGACACTTGGCTACTGGGATAAACTTTATCTCTAGACGGAAGAGGTATGGTCGGACCAAAGTTTACTCTTCCGGGAGTTTGTGTGTCTAAGAAACGCCCGGAGCTGGACTGATAAGACAGCTGGCTGCTGGGATGAGCATCATCTCTAGATGGAGGAGCTGTGTTCGGACCAAAGGTTACTCTTCCGGGAGTTTGTATCGGAACGTTTGTTTCGGATGTTCGCCGGCTGTGTTCCAGCGATAGGATACCTCTTGGATAAGTAACCGTCGATTGCTTGGGCTCTTCCAGTTGGTAGGGTGGTGGAGGGGAAGGTCTGTATACGTTAGGAGAAGAATCGTACCGTTGTTCGGGATCCGGATTGCCTGAGTCTTTATTTCCTGAGAAAGACGTACACAATGATTTGTTTCGGTGGATTCTTTAAAAAATCTTATAATAGAATCTTGCATGATCAATGGCATTCAAAAAAGGAAAATTAGAAAACAGTAACAACAACAATGGTAAATAAGAACATCCAAGGACACAATAAGGTATTTGAGAACCCTCGGGCCAATATCAGATACATTTGTTTCATTTCCATACGATTATAGAATTGTGTCTTCTGACGTGAATGGTAATAGAACACGAAAGGCATAGATGTCTCTGAGGTCAAGTGTGATAACAATATAATCAGTAAATTCCTATTAAATGATCTATGATGGTCACCTGAATCGAATGGCCCACCTATACAACCGCTTTCATGCCTACTCGGTTTTGATGACGACAACACGCTCTCGGGACAGCTCCTTTCCTGTGGGGCCATGTCCTCACCACGAGTCGTATACCGCAAAATTCTGTGCATGAGGAGGAGGGGGGAGAAGATGAAATACTTTGCGGGCATGGGAACAAAGATGTTCATGTAGTCTCCTTTCAATAATGTACTATCTTTCCTCAATCCAACCTCATTTATGATTTTATTTCTTAAATTTCCATTGAAAAACATACAGTGCAGTCGTTTTCACGCAAGAGAGCGAATTATTGACCGAAAATAAGATGGAATTAGAAAGTAACCTGATCAATAATGCGATGATGTTTAATCACTAAGAGCGGTTGAGACTAATGGACATTTCCTACCAGCTGTGATATCTTGTTCAATACTGTTATACCAGTGGCTCTCACAGGAGGGACCACCACAATAGAAGTTGACTTACAACAACCGTACAGGTGCGATTTAGATAAAGTGCAGGATGATTTTATGTAAAGAGAATGACAAAAGGCAGTGGAATGGCATAATACATGAGTAAACCTTCCAAAACTGAATGAAGATTAGAGAGTAAATGAGAGAATTTATCAGAAGCAGATGACGGAGAGCAGCCAACGAGAGAACTTCCGAGAAATAAATGGTGAGAAATAATAAATAAGAGAATAGAACTAGCTCAAAGTAAAAAACAAGGACAGGAGAAAGTGAATGAGAAAAATACAGCATGAAGACTCTTGAATGGGATAACCTATCAGAAGATGAAAGCGGAAGAGCGGTAAATGAGAGAACATGGAAAAAATAGAGACGGAACATAATAAAATGTGAAAACTTACGAGAGGTAGACAGTGAAAGCCAGAGTACCAGCCAGGACGCCAGCCAGGAAACTGTTCATCGGGGTGGCTGTTAGCCAGTCAGCGAAAGATATGTCCGACTCATCATCATCTGCCTGACTGTCAGGGTCAGCTGGACGTGGTCATAAAAAGAACAGAGAGAGAGAGAGGGTGTGTGTGTGTGTGTGTGTGTGTGTGTGTGTGTGTGTGT
>JBCEWB010844767.1:0-11103 GCA_039654565.1 Peronia peronii
ATCTATCTATCTATCTATCTATCTATCTATCTATCTATCTATCTATCTATCTATCTAGCTAGCTAGCTAGCTAGCTATTTATCTTTCTTTTGATCAGTTGCTCTATCAATCCTTCTTTCATTATATCGTTTTATCCTTATAATTATCATCCATCCATCCATCTATCCATTAATCCATTTATCCACCCATCCACCCATTTATGCATTCAGTCCATTCATTTGTCCGTCCATCCATTCATATATTATAGACTCATTCATCTACCTCCACAATCTTTGTAACAATTTCACATAGATGTAATTTAAAAGACTATCTGAAATTTTGAGAACCAGAATGTATCTTTTTTCAGAAAACAAAAACCAAACAAACGAAACTACTATCAGTTTTAGCCAGTCATGTCTTATTGTCTCAGATCATCTCTCACAGCGTTGTGTACTGAGTTTGCATTGTTAGCTTTTGTTACGTTAGCACTTCTCTTTCACATACACACTCTGTCTCTCCTGCCCGCCAGTACTCCTCTCTGTGTTGTACCTTTTGTTTTCTAATATATATACATATATTTTATACAATATTTTATGCTTAGGTTGCGTTGTAACAAAAAAAAAAACAAACAAACAGTCAAATAAAAAATAAGAATAAAGAGAGAGAGAGAGAGAGAGAGAGAGAGAGAGAGAGAGAACAGCATATCATTATATCATAAATGAATATGCCTGTTGTTGTCACTGACTTCGCGGGCATTTTGTATAGTATACAGCCACTTTATGAATCAGACAATCAATATTATCAGAAATACAACTTGGAGGTTTTGGAGAGGGAACACAGTTTGTAGTACAAATACAGTCTGTATGTTCTTTTTTGTTGCTGTCGTTTTCTTTTTTTTTTTTTTTGGGGGGGGGGGTGCATGTGTGTGTGCGTGTGCATGTGTGTGTGTGTATATGTGTGTGTGAAAACCTTTGCTGTTGCATTCATTGTATAAGTGTCAGGAATAATGAAGCAAAGGAATTTAGAAGACCATGAAAACTATCGCAATGTTGACAATTACGACATTGTCATGTCAGTGATCAGATAGGCCGTCACATGGACCAGACAAGACACGCTCTGTGATGGCAGCTCTCGGGAATTTCTCTACTTTTAGCGGCAGATTGCATGTGTAACATGTCCAAATATCCAAAGGAACTAAAACAGAGGTCGCGATGTAAGTGGAACAGTGCGGTTTATTACACCTTATTATGTATGGGACAAATGAGATTTTCATTTTTATTTATGGCCTTTGCTTTTGCCTTGCATACGGATTTTCACCATGGACAACACAAAAATAAAATTTAAACAGCCAGACTTACAAGAAACGGGTCTCTGAGACACAACAAAATTATTGACATACCCCCCCCCCCTCAAAAAAAAAAAAGAAACGGATAAGAGATGCAAATATTTCTTGACCCTGTGAAGAGATCAATACTTTTTTAAGTGATTCAAAACAATAGTAGCTGACCCATTCAAAATATTTGTATAGACCTTCAATCTTGTTTTAAGGCTTTTGTACAATGTTGAAGTCATTTGCTTGTTTTGTTTCTTTATTTATCAGTTAATTTATTTTGTTCTATTCTCTGAATGTGATATTTTGTTTGTTTGAGGGTCCTCGCGTGTCGACGAACTGAATCCTGCTTCAAATGTGTGCATCGTAAATGAGACCTACGTACACTAAGTTGATGATAGGCCCAAAACAACAAGTTTTGCTTATTAAAAAGTGCTGGCTAACATCTTAAGAGGGCAATGTTCTGGAAAACTGTTGAAAATACTGTTGTCAGATGCTCGCCACACATTTACACAAATGCGTACACACATACATGAACACATACAAACATACATATCTATATATTGTATATATTTATACATATAGGCACATACACAGACGTTTACCCACAAGTCCCCAGTCTGGATTATAGCTAGTAATAATATCCTAACGGCCCTCCTAAAATTGTATCAATAAATTTGGGAGGTAGGGGTGGGGGGAGGGGAGAAAAGAAAACAGCGATCAATGGGAATTCTGGAAAAAAAAAACAGCAATAACATAAGGGGAAAACATTTGAGAGAGAGAGAGAGAGCGAGAGAGAAAGAGAGAGAGAGAGAGAGAGAGAGAACTCTCGAAAAGCAGAGCAATAACATCAGAATTAGCGTGCACTGAATGAATCACTTCAGGGCCATAGTCTTTAACGTCTTATCCCAATACAACCTAATTCGTTGTTATTTACACACTCCTCCGTTTGTTTTATTGCGTAATCATTCGCCGCCTTATTTGAGGACAATTCAACAAATCTTTATTGTCATGTCTGCTCTTGACTGGTTCTAAGGGACGAATTTTCAAAGTCCTGGAGGTCACAGGCCGGAAGGGTCACAGGACGGGTTTCTTCATGTTCAGGTTCAGTCCCATTGTAGGGGAGGTTCTTATACTGGTAAACAGACGGCGGTACATAAAGACCACAGGGTGATTAAAAAAAGCATGAGTCATGATAATTAACTACAATATAAGCATAAAATTATGAATGATATTTGGAACTCGGGAAAGGTCATGGAGAATGAAAAGCATTCACGATAACATTATGTGGCTAACTGTGACAAACGAGATCGAAATATAGAAAAGGAGGGAGAGAGAAAGCGTGGCAGTGTGGGATAAATTTATTATGCATGTCATGTCCAAGTAATTCACGAAGTTGAGTTCAAATTGTGAAATCTGGCTTGGATTATTGCTCGGGGTTGTCACAAATGTCTTGTGATCTCATCTCTGTCTGAATCAGCCATCACTGTGTCACATCCGTGTCATAGGTTCCGATTTCATTAAACTTAACAAAAAAAACGAAAAATCACTGCATCCTCTCTTCGTGTAACGCAGGAGAAATATCTTCACTGGACCACAGAAAGAGTAGAATATACCTTGTGCGTTCACAGTTCGATTCACAGTTTTTGTCAGCAGAAGCGCCAATGAGGCGAGCAGGTTCCTTCAGATTTCGGCAGGTCATGACAGGGATCGAGTGCAAGAGTTCAAGACACCAACATAACGTGATGCCCGTTTGAACTTGTTGTAACTATAGTGTAGCCTCACCCAATAGAATGGGCGTCTCTGTGTTTGATTGTTTGTTTGTTTGGCCGCCTGCCATAGAGACTGTCGTCGTGGACCTCACTGGGAGACAATGTGTCAGAGGACATAGTTCAGACAGGGTTAAAATATGTTTTTGACAGATGTGAAAGAACAAACACAAACAAAAAGAAAACATGAAAAAACAGGGGGTGAAAAAGGGGGGGGGGGATGCTGTGGGGAAGGAGGGGGGAGGGGAAATGGAGAGGGGGAGAATAGCGGGGATAGAGAAACAAGAGGCACGACCTGCTTATGAAACATTCTGTCACGTCGCTGTAGAGATCCCACCATATTTTCTATTGTCAAGAGAATAGACAATATCAAGTGATGAAAATTTCCTTCTGCAATTGCTTGCCTGTCCATGCAATACAAAGTGAACTGTAATTGACGTCTTAGAAGATCAAATACAGAGTAATCATTTTGGTTTATATCAAGAGTGGCTATAACTCCAAAGTTCTCGATAAGTTTTCCTCAAATATTGTAATAGTTAATATCTGATACTTCGACTTTTGAGGGAGTCCATAAATGTAATTGTATGTGTGTGTGTGTGTGTGTGTGTGTGTGTGTGTGTGTGTGTGTGTGTGTGTGTGTGTGTGTGTGTGTGTGTGTGAAAGAAGCGTGCATCGTTAAGAACTAGTGTAATAGGCCGTACAAATGCGAAAAATAAATAAAACAAAAAAAATGGCTTCGTATAAATATGAGTGGAGGATCAGAGAAGCATAATTGCTATTGTTAATGCTCTAATAGACTTTAATTCGTATCACACCCCCATATTTTCTATTGTGAAGAGAATAGACAATATCAATATCAACAGCAATCCAGTCTCCAGTTATGACTTTATACACATACTTTGACCTCCTTCATCACGTTTTCTGAGTATGTTTTGACTTAACTCAACCTTAACCCTTTTCTGATCCTCAAACAAACTATGGGGTACTCACCGAGGACAGGCCTAACTTAGCTTTAAGCGTTCATATAATATTTTACGGACAGTTGTGGATGAAAAGCCAAGTTCCCCCTGTATTTCCTCATATGTCATTCTCCTGTCTCTTGCCACCAACTTTCGAACTGCATCTATGTTTTCATTAATTGTAATTACAGAGACGGGTCTTTTAGGAGAGGTCTGACTTGACGGTCTTTCTACCACACGAGAATTCCTATATATCATTTGTAGATATATGATTTGGAAGAGACAGAATCTCCAAATATTGCTGTTGGCTGAATCAGACATTCCATATCAGTTAAATCCTTTTTGTAATCATAAAAAGTCATTGCTCGAAAATCACGAACGTCTAACTCCAAGTTGATGTTCGAAGCTGAGTCCAAGGCCAGCCCCGCCTTCGGCTCTGACACTAACAGTGCCTAACCACAGAAACTAACCATATTTTTTGGCCATGCATACATATTGTTCTATTTGTTTGTGTTGGTATTTAGCAGAGTATCAGCAGAATTACAGTTTTACTGCGCTTAGCTGTCAATACCAGTCACTGTAAACAGAGGGACAGAGAGAGAGAGAGAGAGAGAGAGAGCCATCATCCTAGGACGAGGCCACAGATGCTAAATCCTAGGGAGTTTAGAATTATCATGATGCAGTTATTGTGAAAAATGTATGTTGATTACCTATGGATATCCTCTAACAGATAATTAATTACCACATATGAGTTGTCTGTCCATGTCCATGTAATGGGATGTTGTGACGTTGATGTCTGATATTATATGGTAATGTTTGTGGCTATTATCTATATGTCTGACACCAGTGAAATAGTACACTGTTCTCAGCATTGCTTGTAATGATCTTGTGGAAACAAACTGAGTTATCTTCTCCATGCTTGAGCTTTGGTGAAGCTGATTCACAAGACAAGACACGAAAAGTATGCAGGTTTGTCTGTACGTACGTTTTCTCATAGTTTCTACTGAATTATAGATGAAGTGACTATGCTGGAGCAGTCATTGATTACGTATATTACAACTTTCAGACTATGATAGTCTTTTATATGTATATTATAAAAACTCCCACATTACGAACAGTGTAAATGAATGATCAAGTTAATTTTGAATTTGGATTCCCTTACATGGTACACAGATATCTAAATTCAAAATGAATTCAATGACTTCTACAATATCTCTGAAAAGATTAATGATCTTGGCTCATTTATCAGAAATCTTTCAAGTAGCCATTGTACATTTAACAGTGGTCTAAAAACATTAGGATTACCATGCTGTAAGTGTGTAGAGAAAGAATAATAACAATTTTTGGTTTTATGTAATACCGATTTCAGAGTATCCTTAAATATTCTCAGGGAGACGACGTATAACTGAGAAATGAACCAACACTTTTAGGTGCTAAAAACAGTTGTCATCGTAAATTATTGTGCAAATTCATTTTTTAAAAAAAATTTCAGTTCAGCTAGGATAATCATATACTATGAATTTTTCCAGTAACAAACAACTTTGTATTAGAAGCCATCATTAAGTGCAAAGATCTTGTAGCTATATTTGACCCCGAAAAATCTAGAAATATCTGTAGCTCATACATAATTGAGCTATAAATTATCAAATGTATGCCTGCCTTATCTTATGCTGAGTTCACACCTCAGCATTACTTCCAGCGCACATTTTGATTCGCTCCGAACAGAGTGCACGACATACCAAAAAGCATATGAGGCAGGGAGCGAAAGAATGTGCGTTGTGTCGTCCACATCAGAATCTGAGCTCTGTATATTTTCCTGTATATTCATTGCCTGCCAAAGGTCTGTCGTGCGCGATCTGTACCCTAGTCAGTGTAAATATAAAGGCCATTCCGGCGCAGGACCTTTTTTTTTTTTGTGTATTCCTTAAAAAAAAAAAAAAGAAAGAAAGACAGAAAAAAGAGTCAAGGCCGAAGAATGCGCATTCGAAGATTGCTTTCTAACCGTGGAAGTCCGGCAGTGCGAAGAGTTATGGACCATACCCCTCCTCAAAATGTCACCAGAATGTCGAGAATTTTCAAAAGTTCTTAGATGTAGTTGATCTCAGAAATCAGAAAAAAAAAGAAAAAGAGACACACACTTTCAAAGGCCAGATCAGGAAAAGATCGTTTGGCGAATTTCGTCTGCGAATTTCGGATCCTGCAGATGATTGACCTGCTCTTTTCCTGATCAATACTATAAATATGTTTCTCTAGCCCAATCTGTTTTCGACGCAAAGCTATTTTTTAGAAGAACAGTTCACATCTGACCACAAACTCATCGAATGAGTGCAATAAACACCCAATTTTCCCTCACTTTCGGAACGCATTCGGTCTGTGCCATTTATGAAGCAAACAAGTAAAGCAACTAAAAAACAAACCAAAACCTGTCCACCCTGCAGCATTTTGTGCATCGTGGGTTGTTCTGGTGCCACCTTCGGAGAGAATAGGCAAGTTTGGACTCACCATTAGAATCGACGTAAAACAATATTTCTGTCTGTCCAGACAGCAAAATTCGTTTGTTGGGAGATTGACCTTGTCGCACTGAGCCACCAAAAAGGTATAAGTTATCGAACTTGATAATTTCAGACTTTATCAGTAAACAACGTGAAAAAAAAAAAAAAAACCAAACCTGTTTTGATCTGCTCTAAGCAATATTTCAAAGGCAACGCTGGTCTGCTATGGTCTACTACTTAGCCAATTATGCTGTCCCGACTGAATGGCGCCAGTTTTGCTCTGGCTGTCTGTGCCGGTCAAACGACATGTTACAGCCCACAATCTGCTTCTCAAAATGCAGACCTCCAACTTTGTGCAATTTTTTCTATCCCCAACTATAGAACATGTCCTGTCAGATGTTTGTCGCTTTGTCTGTTGTGCATGTGTTATTACAGTATCTTGTGTCCATGTCGCTGTTCCTGTTTTAAATATTTTGTAGGGAATCAGGTTTTTTTTTTGGCTACATGGGTAACTATTTAACATGTATGCGACTTTCAGTGGCGATTTATTTCTCGAAAACAAGTGTCGGAGAAAACAAAATAATAATACTGTGAATCAGTGAATCACAATGACATTTTGATGGTGGCAATTATACCTGTGCATGACCTCACACAGTGTTCACTGTCTACTACAAAAAAAAATGACGATAGAAAATGCCAAAAATACAACATGTACATATGGATATACCACCTTTTATCTCATTCTCTCTGTCTCATCTCTCTCTCCCTCCCCCCTCCTCTCTCTCTCTCTCTCTCTGCTTCTCTCCCATATTCCCATACACGAAAATTCGGCAAATGAAATTCAAATACGGGAATTGTAATAGGTTGACTTTATTGGTTTGTCAAATATAAACCATTCGTTTCCTCCGTGAGTGAATGAAAATAGAGTGTTTATTGTCTAGTGCTTAGCATAATTCTGTGTTACACTCATGTTATGCTGGTCTCTGTGATTTGGGCGTATATTATTGTCAGGTGCATTTTTCAAAGGTCCATGCTATTAATACCTTTGTATAAAGTATTATAATTCAGTCCAGCAAAGACAATAACAAAGTTCACTTGAACGTCTTACTGCCCGTGTCCTCTACGTGTCCAAAGTCAGACCTGAAGTCAAAGTGCAGTGAACTCTCCTCACTCTCTCTTTGAAAGGCAGGGAGGGGCAGAGTAGGAGCTTTATTTGAAATGTTATCTATGAGACAAGCCACCACATGTTTCGGCTGAAACTCATAATATAGGAACAAGTGGAAGTTTCCTATCCTGTGATCGACAGGTCATTGAACAAAAAACATTGTCCCCGGGAATTCCTTCTTCCCTGAATGCCTGCGGATTTTTCTTTTTTTCTTTTCCAACATCCCAGATAAGGCGACAATAAAACAAAATAAACACATGTCGACAAACCTGCAAGCTAGCAAATAAACCAGTTAACATATTGAAATGTCTCGAGGCGTGAGCTTATCACTTTACAGATCATTTAGTTTGCCGGTATTCACAATCTGTCACACTCCCTCCGGAAATCAACAAGGTAACTTAACAAGGATTTCCTGTGTTTTAATTGGTTTCACCTTTATTTTTCCTTCTGTTGTTGTTATGTTCCGCTTGTGTTATAAATACACATTTTGACAGCTTCTCTAATTAGATCTTAAATCATTTTTAATCCCTAAGTCGACGCAATATTTATACTCCCTAAAGAAGAAGAAGAAAAAAAGATGATTGATTCTGAAAGGTCCAGTGATAGCGAGACGCCATTAACAATGTTATATAATGGTAATCTTGCTCCCCACTAGAATGATTTGTCACAGAAGGGCAGACACCTTCCCCATTTCCTTTCCTGCAAACTGACCAACATTCCTGTTCCAGCTTGTGCAGCTTGTAGGCCATGTATCGAGCTCCAGAAATCCACCCAAAGATCAGATGACAATGTGACATTGTAGTCTCTCCCTGAGAATGGTGTTCTAGGTCCATAGACATGGCAAGATGACTTAACCGGTCGCTGTGCTACATTCTATTCGGTTTATGGTGTTCTTTATCCTGGTACCTGGCTAGAGAAAACGGAATAGCTATATTGCATTTTAACCCTCCTCCCTCCCCCCACCCCAATCCCATCCCTTTCCCCTGCTCTGCACCCGTAGAATGTTAGCATTTTTAAAAATCTGTTACATTTCTTAGTCTGGGATTTTTTAGTTTTTGTTTTTACAGTAGTTAAGGAAGAAGTTTCCAGACCGAGTATTAGGAAGGGGAGGAGCTTGCATATTGCGGAGCCTGAGAGCCAGTTTCGCGTATCATGATTTTGGCAAATTTTTCAGGAGAGACAAAAAACTGATTAAATCTATTCCTTTTGTGAATATTGAACTTGGAATATAATAAACATTCGTCAAAAAGTACTTTTTTTTATCTTGGTTAGTAACTATAAAGGGATAGATATATCATTTGTAAGATAAATAAATGTTACGCGATATATGAATTTATGATGAGTAGCGTAACTCAACTTATGCGAACTTGGTTTAAATGACGACACATGTTACATGCTTTTGGCCCTTACAAGTGTGATTTTAGTATTTTTCAATCAACAAGAAAATTCAGAAGCACATTTTTCCAGGTAAAAGTTTTTTTGTAAGTAAAATTTAATACCAATAATGTCAACAATGAAACAAGAACAAAAACATAAGATAAGAAATACGATGAACTCTTTTCTGAAACAATGCTTTATATTAAAAGATTAGGTGCTGCTTCGGCTTGAAGCCTGATTCTTAAATTGCAAAGTACTGAGTTCTCTCTGCTTCGCACCTCTACTGCTCGGGGTGCCATTTGCTGGACTGCATTCCTTACATTACATAGTGGTCTTGACCCACATATCCAACAATGCCCACTCCATATCACCCTGCACCGGCCCACCAATATTGTGCCTGCAGGCTGTGTACTTCTATACTTGTATGCTAGTTTCTTCTTCCGCTTTTCTTTTTCTTAAGAATAATATACACAAATTAGTGGCATGATGTTCGAGAGAACAGTGCATGGCTTTTATTATTAAAAATGGCAATCTGCTCTGGGTCCCGACACTGATCTGGTAGTTTGTATGTATTAGTTCCCAAGTAATTCAACGTCCAGTTTTTGTGTCAGTTTGAAGAAAGAAGGAGGAAGGGGATGGGAGTTGCTCGGCGTTGTTATCTCACTGTTGGTGGCATTTGTTGTTGCTGTTGTTCATTTAACCCATATTTTGTTTTCTTTTTTACACTAATCTGTCCTGTATTTATTGGGCAACCTGATCTTTGTATCCTGGACACCAAAGAGAACGACCTATGATAGATAAGAAGGAAAGTTTTATTGGTTTTTAGCCACCGCTCACATAGCGTCAAGCATATGGGTCGTTTTGAATCCTCTTATACTCGAATGACTGTCACAAGAAATATAATAATCGCATATTTTGTGTACTCTTACATGTATAATATTTTATGTAATTGTACTTATTACCTTTTATCATGTTTTGTTTACTTTTCATCATTGTTTTAATAAATAATTCCATCCTGAATAAAAATTGCAAGACCAGTATAGTGCAAAGGAAAAAAAATGAAGACTGTGTTGTGATCAGCAGTTCTTATGTCCATGCTGCACTAAAGGCACAGATCATCAATAACAACAGATCGACGTTCGTCCCAAATCGACAGTGTGAGTGAGGGGGTATTCTTTTTTTTCCAGTCAGCTAAGTCACTGTACCAAGATCTATAACACACACCATTGTAAAGAAGCTGCTTCGACGACTCTGCGGGTACTCCCTTTAGGGTTTGTCTGCTGAAGTCGTCGTGGGAAGGTGCATGGACAAAAAGGTTTGTCGTATTAGACCATGCTCGATGGGTTCTCCATCTATGACCTAGCAGCTCCAATTCTTTCCTTCTCAACTGTGCTTCTTAGGGCCGGCCTACCGTCTGAACTAGGGTGAGCTGACAAAAGCGGGTCGCCCGAGTGAGCGGATTATACTCACACGTGATGGATACTGGCGTTACACTACTTTGCCAGGGTGCACCTCTGATTGACAGCCAGACCCACTGCGGGTCCGGAGTGGGGAGAGGGAATCAAGTGCGCCGGGCGTTACCGGCAGACACTTCGTGAGCTAAGCCCAGAAAGACCTGCACCTGCTCCCGCCGCCCTGTGGATTGGGAAAAGCCTGGTATCAAATCCCAAATCATCATCATATTCAGTACAAATAAAAGAAAGTCAGTTGGGCGGCACAACCGGGTAAACTGTGCCACAGAAGGCGGTGGCGGTGGCCAGCCCTCCCTGTGTCCAAAAGCGCCTAATTACTGTATGTCTGGCAGTAAGAATGTTGGTCCGAATGCGAGTGTGAATCCTGGCGGCGGCATCAGGAACAGATCGGAGCCTCTGGCGGCGGGAGGGCCCCCTGAAGGTCTTATGATTCTTCAGCTTAACGTCTGCAGGCTTCGTCCCAAAGCCATTGAATTGTCCAAGCTCCTTTGAGATAGCGCTTCTCCAGGAAACGTCGTTTGGGGGGGGGGGGGGGGGGCAAAGAACCCCCCTTTCTTTCC
>JBCEWB010844878.1:0-16063 GCA_039654565.1 Peronia peronii
TAATGTACATTTGTTTTTTGTTTATATGCCATGCAGCGTTTGCTATAAATTTTTGAAACACATATATGTTTATTGACAGATGTAAATTTTTCACAATTTTCTACCAAATATCCAGTTTTCCCTGAAAAACGGAATTGAAACTCAGGAAAAGGGATGCATATTACTGAAACACATTCTGTGGAGAATATATATTCAAAATTTAAAATCAGTTGTTTCAAAAATGAAAAAGCGTTAGAAAAGAAAAAATGAAGAAAACATAAATATTGAGAAAACTGCAACTGAATTTTCATAACCTTTCTATACAGTCTTTTAATGGTGCTGTGTTAGTGGGGTTTTGAGGCATAAAGCTTGTGTTTCTGGCCCCACCTGTTATTATTCTGGTATCAGAGGAGATCAAAGTGTCTAGAAATAGCAAAACCAAAATTTTGATACTTGAATCCCAAACCACATTTTCAGGACCCGCACCCCCCCCCACAAACTGTTATACTGTGAATATTTTTGGCTTGACAGAATAGTTCTATTTGTAGACTGAATAAAATTCTCTGTTTTGCATGAAGTCTTGAATTCTCATGTCTTATATGTTAAGAACAAATTTTGAAGAACAATAATAAAATACATAAACAATATGCACAAAAAAATCTTCGGATTTTGTAAATTTGTTCCTTAATAGGAACATATTTTTTCGACCAAAATTGTATTCAGATTTATGTGTAACTTATTCTTTGCACCTTCATACAATTTGTAGAAACATGAATCTTGTGCTAACACCAGTCAAATTCAGTTTTTACCTAGGACTACAGAAGAGGCAAAGATTACAATTAAACATAGATGAACAATAATTGAAACATATACAAACAATAACTGATGTACTGAGAAACAAATAGAATAAATTATTTAGGAAAAATATTTTATTTTCATACAGTGAATATTTCTTTTTCTGCAATATCTGCGTTTAATTGAAGAATTTGTTATAACATGTAGCTCATATGTTTGACATGTGAGTGTGTCTATTTTCTCCTTGTATCATAATCTCCTACACCAAATCTCTTCATCTCCCATGGAATTGTATATACTGCAATGTAGTTGGAAGTTGAAGCAGATTAAACTTATGACAATGCCAGCTCAAAATGGCTTTCATCTCCAGAGATAATTATCAGAACAATGTTCCAATGCATCATATTCACACTTGGATAAAATATGTAATATAAGTATATAATCAAAATAATGGGGATACGGCTACACATGTATCTATGATTTGTACCTCAATAGTTTTGCATGTTTGTACCTAAGTTCACAAGTTGTTTTTCAAACTGCGTGCCAACTGGGTAAAAAAAATCATAGCATTTTATCTTAAACAGAGCCTTATTTAATGAAGCATAACAAGGGAATATCTAATATACAAGAATTATCACCATTATTATAATCACACAATTGCCTTAACAAAAGCAAATTGGCCATATCCTTCGGGCCACTGCACCAAGGAAAACAAGACACCAATCAATGGCACACAGATGATTAACAATTAAAGAATAAGAAATTGACTTAAAACAATTCTAACCAGATGAAAATCATTTTGCCTTGTTGTTTTAGAAAATAAATCACGTTGCTCTTTTACAACAGTGAAATACAGCAAGTCTTTGCCAGCACATTGCAGGACTCTTCACCAGTAGTTGCAAACTCTTAAGGACATTTTCAAAAACATTTTCTGACTGATGACTTTTTTTTTTTTCAATCAAAATTCTTTCTGTACATGTTTTGTGGCAATATAATAAAAATGAAAAAAAAAGAAAGAAAGAAAAATAAATTTGTGATCTTTTGTCCATATCATATCAATTATTGGCAACACGCAATCTTCAAAACCAAGTTTAATCAATCTGCAATGTCCAGGGGCTTGAAATGATTCATGTAAAACAAAATGGTCAGAATGTGGAGCATGATCTAATAAAGCAAAGAAAATTTGTTTTTGTCTTTCTTGACAAAATGAAGTAATGTCTGTTCACTAATACAAACCTATCATTATTAGACCTCAGTGTTCCCCTACACCAGATAACATCAAGTTTCATGACTCATTCTGAGCTTACAACAGAGCCCAGCACAAGAGAGATGCCACAGTTGTGATACAACAAGGAAACTCAGGATGAAAACCAAATGTGCTCCTCAGTCAAGGATGTTTATCTGCAAAGGCGAGGCAACTCACTCAACCTGACACCCCCCCCCCTCCCCCCTCCCCATCCCATCTGCAACAAAGTTACACAAAGTGGACATACATACATCTGAATACAGTGGTCTCCACCTAAAAACCCTCTGCCTAAGAGCCTCATCTGCCTAAGAGCCTCGTCCGCCTAAGAACCCGCCTCTGCTGCAAAATGGAATTTTTCCTCTATAATTTGTCCCTCTAAAAACCCGCTCCGGGCGCTCCCAAATAAAAAAATCCGCCTAAGAGCCAAGACACCAGAGTACTTATGGTATAATTCCACATCATACTGTCCACTTGAGAGAAATGCACAGTGCTAGATGTGCAGTAAAATGAGGACAGGGGTGGAGAGAACAGGTAGACAAAAGAATGGAAGTGATGGCTGATGTATGACTGCATAATCCGGTCACGCTGTTGACTAATATGTAGCCATTTCTTTGTATGACAACACGTGGGACCGCGGTTATCCGTAGGGTAGCATAGCAATATCATGTTTTCAACAGATACCATTATGTGAAAACTCACTTGACATTTAAACGCTGGACAGTATTGATGTAATTACACACTAAAAAAATCAGGAATTGTTAGATCTAAATATAACACACACATACAGGGAACAAGGCTGTACTTATTTGCAAAGATAAATCTTTAACTAATAGTAAACATCAACTAATCATAGCAGTGAAGATAATCTATGTTCAGACGGGTTGCGTAACTTTTCAGTCCGCCTAAGAACCTGTCCGCCTAAGAGCCCGCTTTTCTTGTGTCCCGACGACCGGGTTCTTAGGCAGAGACCACTGTATTCCCTTTCTTTTTTTTTTTGTAAATTCAATAATCGTGATTAAGTATTCAATTAATAATTTCTCAAAAAAATCCATATGTTGACTCTATGAAGAGAGTACACCTGATTCTTGCAAAACTGCATGAATGATGGCAGAGACCTTCAACAGTGGATAATGATGTAAAACAATTGCATTCTACTTTCAATGCTGAAAATCCCGATGGTTTACCAAACCCAAAAAAGCAAAATGGAGTGAATATACATACAGAACAAAAGCTGGATACTACAATAACAGCACCATACTTGTTCCTACTAAACATCGTCTTATAATTCTAAATTATTTCACTACATCAACCATACAATGCAATCAAACTAAGTTGTGCTTAGCTGTGTATATGTGTTGAATCTGAACATTATTCCATGTCAATCAGCAAAAATAAACAGACTGGGTTTTCTGCAGAGACCCCTGATTCTATCACCCATTAGCCAACAACACCTCATCCTCATCCGCACTAGAAATGCAAAACAATAGAGAAAAATGCCATCATTTGTACGCATTCATAATACTGGAAGGATGGAAGCTAGGGGGCCCTATTTGAACAACATAGCAATTTATATGAAGCAGCTCAAAACTTGAAGAGTTTTGGTTTACTGCTCACATCATTCACACAAAACAGAATCATAACATCTTAAACAATCATCACTGAGTGTCATCTCGTACACATGTTGGCATAATACCTGTGCACAAATGCACAGCAAAATCACTTGTGACAGAGTATGTAATGGGTTTATCATCTTATCTGGCTGCATTTTTAAATGCTACTATTTGTAACACACAACTATTAGTCCATAATTATTGATCTTACTTTGAAAGAAACACAGAATCACAATTGACCGCAACTTTTAGAAATGTTACTAGCAGGCAACTATTATCAGTGCATAACTACTGGTCTTATCTTGAAAGAAATGCCCTGTCATGATTGACCATGACTCTTGATAGTTGATAGACTGACTAGTTGTTTTTGATGATCTTCAAGCGTTGCCTCCAGGTAAGAACATAATCAGCCCCGGATAAGAATGTTGTGGCTGCTGTTGCCCACCTGGAATAAAAAGATCAGAAATTAAAAAGGAAGGTATAATTATAAATACAAATGTGAAGCTCACTAATTTTTCCCAGTGCCAATCGGTGATAATCAATGAATAACATGATTTGTCAAATGTAAGAAAAAGTTGAGAATTAGGTGTACTTGAATATGCTTCATTAAAATCAAAGTAAAACAAGCTAAAAAGAAAAAACAAATCACAAATATGGCCATAAACAATGACAATGGCAAACAGCAATCAAATTTTAGTCAGGCCCATGTTCTGATAGACAGAAAAGCAAGATCTTTTCTTCACTTCACTGGTGGAAATCATGATAATCCTAGAAACTATATGATAGTAGGAAAAGCTAAAGAACAATTGCTATATCATTTCACTAGGTATAAATGAATGAATCTTGTCAATTAGAAGTCTGCATGAGTGTCATCAGAAATGGCCTCATATTCAGTAAGCTTCCAATTACAAAACATTGAAGTAACAAAAGATCCTGGCATCTTCTCATGCATTTTACATGTATTTTAAATAGATTCAAATGCAGAACTATCTTTCATCATGGCACATCATTCAAATCCTATCTACATATCAAAAGAACTTTTACATTTTTTTTTCTATTCACCATTATAAATACTTAAAGGAATCAAACCGTCAAGATAATAATAATATTTTTGGAAGTGGTGAAACTAATTTTCTTTCAGATAATAAAGGTCCATATTTTAAGGGAATGGCAAAGAATATGGAAATGTGAAAAATCTCTACACATTAAAGTCAACTGATACAAGAAATGAAAAGACAACCACAAAAATATAAAAAAAGCTACCTACATAAGACCCTGAAGTAAGGGGTGCCCAACAAAATCAAATACAGGTGAAGCCAAGGTGGAAGCCACATAAGATAGTTGCAAAACTGTGTTCACCTGTGACGGATAAATTTAAAATACATAAATGTTTTCTAGAATATAAATAAACAAAATGAACAAAATGAAAAAAAAAATGCATTATGGTTTAGCATTTTCTTCTCCTCCTAAACTTCTTACTCTAACATTAAAAGCAACAAAAATACTCCACATATACACTGTAAAATGCTGAACATATCTTTGATCAAGAATTCCATTTTTAAAAATAAATAAAACATTCCACCCAAATATTATCAAGTGTACATGCACCTCCTCTATCCCAAAAAATTTACAATATACATGTATTATTTCTTACACAGAAATATGGAAGGCATCATTTTTTAACACATACTTACCAGACAAGACACATATTCCACCCAGATACATCTATAGTATAATGAGTGCCACTTTAACAAATGTTTTTTCATGACTGACAGTGGACAGCACAACTTTGAGTTTGTTTACACAAAAGAGCTTTCAGACTGCCGTGTTGATGTGAATGTCCATTTGCCAGATGATCTATTACTACATGTACATGCTTATATATTTTGCTATAGATCTACATGATCTGCAAACCAATGCTGAACTGCTGAAAAAGCTGACCCTATGGAGGAGGAAGGGAATGCACAACACTCACCTTGCTAATGGTGGAAGGATACAGTTTTGCTGTCACATGAGAGACGTCAAAGTAACGTGACAAGGTTTTCTGAAATGTGCAAGTGGAGATTAGATCATCACTTTATGTTTGATAGAGAGGGAAAGTTGTACATGTATTTCCAAGGTTTAGGGGAGACTCTGGTGGATGGGAGACAACCAGTAAATCCATTATTAGCAATCATTTACATACAAGACAAAATGAATAAAAAGAGAGGAACATTAAGCACCATTTAAAACTCAAAGCAACATGAGCAGCTGATACCATCACTTTTAGAAATGCATGAAAGAAGCAATTAACTCTTGTTTGTTCTCTAAAGAAACATTAAGAATTGATTGCAGCATTATCTTGTCTTATATTCTGGATATGATTAAAAAAAAAAAAAGAAAATATATGATTCTGGGAAGCAACAGGAAGTATACTATGCTATTGTTTACCCATTTTCCTTTGCTAGTGGATCATCTTTATTCAAACTAAAGCAACGTGGCATAAAGGGTAAGTTGTACTATTACTCAAATGTACTTGTAACCAATATCTTTGAATGAGTAAAATGAGTCGAATGACAAATTTTTCACGAGTAGTTATTTGAGTCAGTGGAAAGAAGAATGAATGCAATTTAACATAGTGAAAAAAATTATGCAGCTATGATTCTTTTAGGCTCAGACATTCACATTGTAGTTATCATCTGAGACCTCATAGTCTGGTTTTCTCAATGAAGTCCCCTTTGACATCTGACTTCTTCCATCCAGTAACAAGATGAATACTGAAGCAGGAGATTCCATTAAATTTCTTTTTGAGTGAGAATCTTGTTAAAAGGGCTGTCATGGCACAGTGTAGGTGATTGCAGTTTAGACATGGAAGAGGAAGAATGACCACAGTTAATGGCCATCTTAATAAACAATGTAATGTACTTAACACTTACAGGTGGCGCCAGAGAGATGTAACGGACATAAAATGTAGCGGCTATCAATCCAACATCTCTGCCCACAATCAAAGCAGTCACAGGCACTGAAATGAAAACAGGTCGTAAGAAAGACATAAGCACAGAAAAACTGTGAATGAAATTCATTTAATAATGACAGAAAATGATCATTTAAAATTTATTACCTATGGAGCAATGACTGAACCTGTAATATGTCTTTCACATTGTCAGGCTTCTGTTAAGACATAAATATATTTAAGTTAATTGCCATACAGCATAAAATATTTCATGTTTTGGGAAGTATTCCTCATTTATCACATATATTTCATCAATGATATTATGTATTGAATGATAGCACCTCAATCCTCAAGTTCCTGCTAACAATGATGCTGTATGCAAGTGGGCCTAATGTGTAGGAATCCCACATGATTTCATGCTATTAGAGACTCTGATTCTATTCATCTCTTCTGCCATCCGTCATAACATTATGCTATGGATTTTTGTCTGTTTCAACCAATCAGTCACTACTAACTGTGTTTACTTAGCAGTGAAGTAGCAGTATGTAAGATTTTGTTAAAAAAAAACAACACACACACAAAAAATATTGAGTCTTTCGATCAGAATGCAGAGGAAGTTACACCATTTTTCTTCTTGCTGTCCTGGTTGTTGTTTTAATAGTAAGATGTACAAAAATGCATTAATTATTAGTCCACAGTACAGTGTGCTCCATAACATCATTATCAACAAAGAAAGCGACCGTCAGTGGAGTGTTCACTACCACCATGTAATCACTCAGATATTTGAGACAAGTCCATTAACAATGTACAGACTTAGATATACTGTTTAAAAGCACCTGGAATGAGACCAACTGATGTCAAAGAAATAGTCAGAAAGCTGACAAGAAGTTTGTCCGCCAAAGGATCCAGTGCCGTACCAAGGGCTGTTCTTTGGTTCTTGTAGTTCCTAGCAATGTAGCCATCCAGCTGTCACAACACAAATACAAAGAGATGTGTGGTTTATAAGTTAAATAATGTTTCAATTTAAAGTAACATCTCTGGTTTTGTAAATTTGAGCAACATAACTATTGAGCTGTGACCAACAACAAAAAGAATGCTGGTTTATGCTGTCTGCTTATGAGTGCTGAGTCCATGGATACAGAATTACCTTTAAGACTTACATATATGTACATCAAGTGCTGATTTCCTCAGTATTAAGAATGACAGCATTCTCTTTGAGGAGGTGTACTGCAGTACTCTACTTATCATACTGAAGTGGTCCGGTTGGAACATCTCATTGCCATGAAGCTCAAAGTAGCTTTTTAAAATTAAATTGTTCCCAAGTGGTACATACCATATCAGTTAGTCCAGCAAGTACAAAAAGACTGCATGCTAGACCAAAGGATTCATTGACCACAAGATATGCAAGGACAGGTGCTGAAGCCATTCTCAAAGTCGTTAGGAGGTTGGGAATTGTTCTCACATCTTCTTTAGAACTCTGAAAAATGAACATTGATAATCATGACAACCCATCTAATTTTTGTCCATTATTTCTCTTTTCACAACTATTAATATATTGTCCCTGCAAGTCTCTAAACATGTAAGTCCGGAAAATTGGGTCATGACGTTTCTGGCTTTATGAAACTAGAATGGGTTTCTCCCAACTCTATAAATATTTTTTATATCAAATCCATGGAACCAGTGAAAGTTACACTTTTTGTCATGTGATGTAAACGGGCGATTCATGATTTCACTTCAATTTATAAAGTTTTTAGTCTCTCCTGTAAAATATGCCTCTGTGGACTTAAGTGTTTAGAGACTTACAGGGACAATATATGTCTCATGGCCAGTTGAAATGAGATGTAAGTTGCTGAGCTAGAACGGAGAAATCGGGCTTTGAATGTGATGAGGGGGGTCAGGCATCAAGTTTTTTTTGTATTTCAGAAATCGAAAGTGCAGTCATTTCTGAACAAGACAGTATCGGTCTTACCTCGATTTATAAATATTTCTTCATTAAAATTGGGTTTTTGTGAGGTAGGTATATAGATTTATGCGTTCGACCGTTCATTTAAACAATTTTCTTGGAATTTCGGTCATTACTGGGGGTCCCTCCTTGTCTCTTTGAATTGCAATATCTCTGGTTGGAAAAAAGCTAGCTCAGAATTCTTTTCACCACCTGAAAAGGTATGAAATAGGCTTTCACATGATACCAAAAACCCAATATGGCGAAAAACGGCATAGGTCTCATTTTGACTAGCTGCGAGACATATATGTACTAAGAGAGTTTTCTAAAATTTTACTGAAATTTATTCATGCTCCTTGAAAGCACTCTGAATTATTCAAGAATCATTTAATGGAACAGACCTTATTTTTTGCTAATAAAAAAAAAACAACAAAAAAACAAAAAGCGCTGTAAGCAACATCAAAACAATATCACACAACACTAAATTCATCCTCAGAATACTTAAATTTCCTCTCAGAAATTTCAAAATCTTATTACTTTTTGCAAACATTTCAGCTTTTTTTCTTTTATTTTTAACATTCATGACAAGTAAACATTTATTTATAATAAAAATTTTCCATAATTAGAAGCTTTCTATAGGTGTATCATGTTTTTTTTTGTTTTTGCTTACCTTAGTTCCCCCAAGTTTGTCTTGCAGCCTTTTAAAATTCTGCTTGGAGAAACTTGTGTTCAGTCTTGAAACTCTCCCTTTCAGAAAGTATTTCGTTCGCTCTCTCACCCTTTTTCTTGCATGCATGATATTAATAGTGTTATCATCAACATCATTATGGCGACTACTCCTACCAACATTCCTTTTTGTGGATATCAGCAAGGGTTTTGTTGACAAGAAGGCTGGCGTTACATCATCTAACATGTTGCATTGAGTTGTTATTGAAAGACATCGAACTTGCTGATTGAGTGAAGGAGCCTGCCAATGCATCTGTGACAACAGAGATAGCCCCCTGTGGCGGCTGGAAGGCCTAAAGAAATAACTTGGATGCATATATGAACATGGCTGCCCAACTGATGATGAACGATACCTCCACCTTGCAGAAATGGAGAAAGTTTTGAAAACCTGGCCTGGCGGTGTGTGCCACCTTTCAGATACATTTGACAACTGATTCATGCATCTGCTCAGAGTATGACTGAATTTTTTGTCTGGGCTACACAACCGTGAATTGCTTCTACACTCATTACGTGAGAGGAAGGCTACATTCAATGTTCGGCCTCCTCTAGTCGTTCCTCGCAGTCCATGACCAGCTAAAAATGAGAAACACTGAGCAGCATTCATGTTTTCTGTTAGACCTAGACGTCTATGTATAATAGGCTGACATTTTTAATGTAACATAGGCACCAGTATTTCAATTTAATCACAACCCGGCCATTCATATTTGGTGGAGCGTTTGCAGCATAAATCTCTTGTCTCAGCTATATTCTAAGAGAGCAGAAGGCATTGAAGGCGACCTGCATGAAGGATATGGAGGCTGCCATCTTGTTTCGAGTCACACTCGTATATAATCTGGAACCAAATCGTAAATTACAAAGTGAAGTAGTTTGGCCGTTTAATTACATGATAATGACAAAATTCTCTCTCTATTTATTGTTTGATCTTAAATTTGGATTAAAATTGAAAATAAATGTCGAATTTTATAGCTAGATATTTAAAATTTGAGTGTAAAGATTAATTTCCATTCAAGAGAGGTAAATACGATCGGATTTCTGTCCCTTACACGTAAACAAACCCATCCGGGATCCAGACATAGGTCCACAATAGAAAATCGCCTTGTTAGCACTTCTTTGAGTAGCCTAATCTCCGTATAATGGAAAACGCTTGTCAGGTGCGTAACATTAATTTCTGATTTTCTACGATTTTTGGTGATAGCAGGTCCTCAATAAAATTTCATGGCCAAGTTTTGACCACTAGATTTTCTTACCGACATCAATACTGGACATCGATCCGGTAGTCCAGCTCTAGATCTAGTCTACGTTTAGATATATATCTAGATTTAGATCTTGAACCTGTAGGCCTATATAGATAATAGTTGCCGTTTACTTATAGAATTTGAAGAGGCACGAGAGGTCTGTCTTTGGTTATTCTTAAGCCTCTGTCCAGGAAATTCATCAGTCATACACATCTGAAGAAACGAACACATGACATGGATTGCACACCCCACTTACAGGTGATGCCACATCACTGGATTATCACGGATCAGTTATTTATCTCCGCTATTGAGTTCTGTCCAATATTTGGGATATATATAATATTTTCATAGTAGTTGTTGTGAAGTTTAGTCTCCTCTCCCCTCCAAAACATCCCTTTAAATTTAGAAAAAAAAAAAAAGAGAAAAGTGTTGCCTTCTTATTATGATAGTGAGCCATTATATAGATCTAGATCTAATGTTACTTTCTGACATAGTGTCCATTAGCATAAGAGTGGAGGAAAGTCAGGAGTTTAAGAATAAAATGGAAAATATTAAGGGGAAGTGTGATATCAAAAGCACTTTTTCTTAATTGTCTAAATAAATTTTTTTTCAATGCATTGGGTATCTCACTAGACTATATTTGATAATTTAAAGGAAAAGTATACTTTGTATAGCTTGTTTCTTGCCTTGGAAATAGCAAATTATTGTCATCATATTGGAAGTGAACAATAATGATAAAGCAATATAACTTCAGCATGAAATAAGATACATGTATTGACATTCTGTAAAATGCATGTTTATTGATATTGCAAGAGACTTTTGTCAAAAGTTTTTAAAGCTAGTATGATTACTGTCTTTTTTACAATTTTTTTAAAGATTATCTAGATCATATAAATATAAGAAAACAAATTTGCACGGAAAAAGGTGGATTAAAAAGAAAAAGAATGGTTACACAATAAATAGGTAAATTTTCCTGACATATACTACTTTAGAAGTGTACAAGATACATGCCAAATTTTACCAGAAATATGTGTGAAAAAGTATAGTTTTGAGAAAAATGCCAGAGAAGGTAGATATTTTGTCAGTTGAGATAGAGTGTCATCTCTTTTTTGACTGAAAAACATGCATAAATCAGATCTGGTGAAAAAAAGAACTTGACAAAGGTGTTGTTTAGATGCCAAATGCACTGAATTTTTATATTTCTGACCATTTTTTCGATAAAATGCCTTTGCCGGACTTGAACTTAAAGGCATGTGTGAGCGAATAAGTGTCAAAATTTTCAATTTTTGGGTAAAATTGAAAAACTTTGCTTTGTTATCCATTGTACATGAGACAGGATTGTGTCAGCATGTAAAAAGGAAGTGAAGAGAACTTCCTTTTCATGTTTTTGTCTTAATTTGATGTTCTAACTGAGGAAAAAAATCTGTTGTTTCATGGATTTTCTCAAAAATTATCTGCAGAATAATCCCTATTGCTTTTTTTATTTTGTGTCCGAATAGGCTAAAATTTTCCAGGCTGCTTTGTCATTGTATAACAAACATTCTTTGGAACAAAACTGTAATATCTTTACTCATTTTTGTTTTGTTGAGGAAAATTAATGAAAAATAAATACATATGATCATCAAGTTGCTCCTGAGAGACAGAACTAACGAATTTCAGTCCTTCAATACAAAGTTGTATACATATCCTAAGTTGCTTCACACCAGATACTTAAAGTTATAGGTAAACAAAAAATATGTGATAAAAATCCAGGATGGCCATCATTATTGTTACATAATGATGAAAAATAATTTCTTTTGGCTTCTGTGTCATATCTGAGCAACTCAGTGAGCAGGTATATGATGCAAAAACAGTCTTTTCTTAAGAAATGGTGAAATTGTTTTTTTTAGTAGCATATGCCCTTCATGTATGGTCAGACCAGTTCATATGCATGCCATAACAAATTCTTCCACACACTTTGAACCGGTTCTGTCTCAAATGGATTTTGAAAATGTTTGAGAGAATTGAGTTTGTTTTGTATAAAATGTTTGCCGTCCTTGTGGAGAAGATCTTGACTTTCTTCTTTTTTTTCCTTCAGAATGGATGTGCAGAAGTACCAGATAAACCAGTATCTTTGTTTGATCCTGCCATCTTATCTCGAATAGATCCCAGCACATTCAAGGCAACTTACAAGAATGGTGTGTCACCACTCAGTCCTGGTGACAATTTTGTAATACGACCACTGTCCAGTGGGGACTATGACAAAGGTAGTGCTTGGTTTTTCAGAGAATAATCTTCTTGAGAATAACTGGATTTTCCAGAGACCTTGATCTGTTCATAATGTGATTTGGACAAAATACTGTCATAATCAAAATAATGATAAAATTCATCATGGTGATACTCAACCTTTATCAGACACAAAATAAATTAGAATGAAGAACTTAAAAATTCCTCATTATCAGACATGCTTTTAGCAGTTAGCAATTATCTGTAGTTCCTTAATTGGTTGTATATGTTGAGAATTATATCTTTCCTTTATGGGAATATCTGTCAATTTGTTTCTTATCATTATGTATATGAATGAAGAAATGTCAACACTAGATTTGTTATGAATGTGAATGCTCTGTTATTCAAGTGAGATGACAAAGTGAGAGTGTCACGACTGTTGAAGATAATTGTAAATACAATGTCCATCAGTCTCTCTGAACTTTTTTACACATTCAGGTTATATGGAGCTGCTGCAAGAGCTTACATCTATAGGAAATGTCACAAGAGAGAAATTTTTAGGTGAGTGGTATTGGTATTCTCATAAACTGAAAGTGAATTATATTTGTGATGCAGTTTAAGGAAAATGGAAAGTGTGGAGCAAACAAAAGAAGCCGATGTTGAAGAACATACGTCTTGTGCCCAGGCAAATGAGTCGGAAGTCACGCTGGGCAATCTCGAGTTACGGCTGTTTCTAACTATTTTCTAATTCAAATACAGAACTTTATACTAGAATTTTAATTTTTTTCAGGCTAAAAAAGGTTAAATATTCGTTCTGCGAAAGAAGAAAAGAAATAACTTTGATACCTGAGTTGGGAAATAGTTAGAAACGGCCATAGCTCAAAATCACCCATCACGACTTCCGACTCATTTGCCCTGGACGCAAGACATTGTTAATTTTGGATGGGCAGATGTTGAAAGGAATGCTGAATTCATAAAACTGTCTGTCTCTGTACATATGACTGTGAAAGTGGTTGTTTTATAAGTGAACTTTTTGCTTCTAAAACAGCTGTCCTTGCAATACCTACTCACCTGATGTATACTTTCGCATACATTTTTCTTCAAGTGGAGTGTGCTTCATATTGTGTCTTCGAGACTCAGATAGGATAGATCTAATTAAGGTATCTAATGTTACCATTATAAACATGAAGTTTTGCAAATGTAACTTAATTTTTTTTGGCATTTCCCACTCACTCCAACCTCAAATGTCTATAATTAACAGGCTTATTATCTATGATTAATAATTATTTATTATACATTTTTAGATCGATTCAACCAAATGAAAGCCTGTGGAAACACGTATTATGTGACGGTTATAGAAGACACTTTAACAAATCAAGTAATTGGATCTGGCACATTGGTGAAAGAACAAAAGTTTATACATCATGCAACCGCGGTAAGTTGAATAATCATAGTGTTTCACGTGAATTTCAGTTTCAACCCCCAACCAATGTGAATTTCTTATATATGAGACTCTAAAATCATGATTTATTGTTAATAAATTCATAGAGTTGTTGAATACATAGAAATATATGTAGAATTGTAAAGCTAGTGAAAAAAAAATGGCTAGTGAAAATAAATAAATAAATAAATAAAAATGAATCATATTTCTTAAATGGAAAAATATGCTGTCTTCCTGGAAATATTTCCATGAAACATTCTAATTAGAAATACTACAGGAATGAAAAAGTGAAAAAACTGTGACAAGAAGAATGTTTAAAGTTGATGTGAAAGAATTAGTCGTTCAAACTGTTAATGGATTGCATGAATATGAATCAGACTGTTTATATACTTAGTTGTGGCAGTTTTGTTTCTATTGTCCCCAAGTTTATGTTGTTGTTGTTTTTTTTCCAGAGAGGTAGACTAGAGGATCTTGTTGTTAGTGATTCATACAGGGGCAAACAGCTTGGGAAGATGTAAGTATTTGAGATGGCAATAGGACAAAATCAGGTGCTGGTCAGTTTCTGAGGAAATTGAGTTATTGGTATCAGATAAGAACGTATCCATCTCTCTTTCTGTTGGTGAAAAAATCATCATTCTGCCTTGAGTAGAAGTTGAAATATTGTCAAAATCAATTAAAGACAACAGATATGACCTGCTGCTGCACTGATTTCAGGGAGAAAATGGCAGAACGAGTTTATTGCTCTTTTAATTCCTCATTTAGGTCATGTCACAAGATCACAGTTTTTAGACTTTTTTTTCCAGCATTCCAGCATATTTAACTTTGAAATATTGTTTTAAATAGACATAGAAGGGCTTTGTGTTGTGGCCCCCTCCCCCCCCCCCCCTCCCTTTTAAATTAAAACAAAAATTCACTCTTTTTTTGAAAAAAAAAAATTGTGATTTTTCCAGTTGCCTCAGTTTGACGAGCATCTGATTTCACCATGTTGAGTCTCTTTTGAGTTGTGTAGTCTCATGTCATTTTCTCAAATCTACCAAAGGGCTCCAAATTATTAAAATAACAATGCTTGTTTTTAAAACAAAGAAAGATAAGTGAGATAAAATCTTGGCACAGAAACATTTACATCATATCATGTAGAGTGTGTGCTTTTTGTGTGTGTGTGTGTAGCTTGTTCATTATCAGTTTATGTTATGAGAGGAAAAAAGGATGAGTTTCATTGTAACTGAGACAGTCATGGGCTTTGTCAGTATTGACTCAGTTATTGATGTTTGGATAGCCATCATTGGCACAGATATTAAACGTCTGTCAAGTGATGATGCATTATTGTAAGGGCAGATCACGCAAAACACTGTGTGTTGGTTAGAAGAATAAGTCACCTCTCTGTTATTGCCAATTAGAGTCAGAATTTTCAAAGTACAACTTAGTTGTAGAAAATGTATATAGGCCTATCTGTGCTGTTGCTTATCAATTTATTCTACCAATTTATTCACTGAATTCTCATTCTTTTTTTTTTTTTTTTTTGTCCAGACTAGTTGATATGCTAACAAGTTTGAGCCAAGAAGTGGGCTGTTACAAAGTTTCCCTAGAATGCAGAGACCATAATGTCCCATACTATAAGCAGTTTGGTTATGAGAAGGAGAACGGGCAAAACTACATGCAGCAACGAATCTTTGATTAATGACTATAAAGAGATGATAGCTGATGTTAAGTCATATAATATTGAATTGAAAAATACTCCTTGAATGAATCTGAATTGGATTGTGAATATCTGTAGCTAGTGACTACTTGTACCTTTTCTAAACTTTAGATAATTTTTGCTTTACCCATGTCTTTTTCTGACACTTCTAAGCTATTTACTTTATACCAGTGATGAAATGTCTCGCAGCCAGTCAAAATGAGACGTATGTCGATTTTTTACCATATGGGGTTTTTAGGATCATGTGAAAGCTTAT
>JBCEWB010844989.1:0-16063 GCA_039654565.1 Peronia peronii
AAACAAAACGACGGTTAGATTTGCACACGGCACCCTCCGGGAATTTCCGAAAGTGACGCTCCAGGGGTCAAAGGGTAAGTTCCCGTCGTTTGCGAGGCGAATCGCAAACTCCTTATCCATAATGTAGAACGTATGATATCTTGGGCCCGAGCGAGGCCGGGCAAAGGTACAGTAGTCAGCGACTCTTTAACTCGCAAAGGGGGTCACCGAGGCTCTGTGGTTTGGGGTCTGCTTCAGGGTGAAAACAACTCACAGGTTGCAGGTTCTGGCCGAGCTCGATTCGCGAGTCCTCCCATTTGAGGATGGAAGGACATGAAGATCGAAAAACCTGCATTTTTTTCAGTGACTCAACTGTCCCCTGGCTTCTTCTGGGTAGGGAAGCCCGACCTCTGTCCTTCTCGGATAAGGGGGGATATATTTCGGAGGTCCCGTGTGTACGTTACGCACGTTAAAGAACCCTTGGCAATTCAAAATCGATCAAAGAGTAGGCTGAGTGCCGCTGTCCGGGCAAAATTTCCAAATTCCAAATTTCTACCCACAAAAATAGTTCATATTCGACTAAGCAAAAATTTGGAAATCTCCGGCTCAGTGTTTGTAGCCCCTGCTAAAAATAAAACACCCACTGATGTTTGTTACCGCTCCACCACGGGCTCTGAGACAATTGTCACCGGTCACGTGCATTTTTTTTTTCTGTGCTTTTCTATGTCATTAATAGTTAACAGTTTGGAGTGTTTGTACCCCCCCCCACACACACACACACACTAACATTAGACGGGGATTTCCAGCCGTTCATTTGGTCGCAACAAATCTATTCTCACCAAAATCAGTTAAAGCCCAGATAATCCAGTTAAAGTTAGTTAAAGCCCAGACAATCCTACTATCTCAGGATTGATTACTTGGGGCCTTTGTATCGCATCCCTTGCTAAGTGCGTTCTAGGAAAGTTTGTTTGGTAGTTATGTTTGTGAGAGGATTTAACAGCACACAAACACGATAACCACTGTATTGCATCTGTCACGGTTGAATACCTTTACGAGTCAAAAGATAGGTTCAAAAATGTGTGTAGATTGGACAAAAAGGGAAGTTATCAAAAAGGATATCCTTGTGATCGCGAACATGCTTTTTTTCTTTTCTTTTTTTTTTTTTTTCAAAAGGCATTCATGTTGACGGTTTTAAATTTTGGAATAGATGCCCGGGGGGGAGGGGGGGGGGGCGGGTCACATGCCGTGCTGGCCAATACGACGCAGTGACTGACTAGTTTTATTGTGACGTTCTTTTACTGTGTCGAGCATAGATAAATTATTTTGTTTGTCCCTCCGAGAAATTTTTCATAAGATGAGAAAAACCTGTTTTCGATTCTGAGTTGAATGTCTGTCATTGGGGTGACATCTCTTCTTCTCTCTCTCCTTGCTCCTGTCGTCTGTCCCGCTCTCTTTCCCGCTCTTTCTTCTTGACGGGTGAACGTATCTTACCGCGTTTGGCACAATATAGCCGTGATCGTGCTGATGTGCCGTTAAACCCCAACACAAACAAACAGGTGGGGAAACCCAAGAATTATTCAGGTTCGGCAGAGATTTTCCCGGATACTTTGTAATGTTTGTGTAAAATATTAAGAATTCGTGGATCTACTGGAAGCTGATTCAAGAGAACAAATTTTTAAGGAGCTTGTGTGACTGTGGGGTCTTACATTCTTTAAATAAAGTTTACAATTGTGTTTTTATTAATAGGTAGCTGTGGGGAGAAAAAAAAACGCAAAATTTTTGCAAAATTTCGCTTTTTGGGGTGGCCAAATTTCACTTTTTGGGTGCAAAATTTTGATTTTTTTTTCTTTGCTAAATTTCCTCGGGGACAGTTGGAGCGTTAGGCTTATGCTACAGACTAATCAGGCAGGTCCCCTAGGCAGCTCAGCGGGAGGCTTGACCTGGTTAGTGGGACGGACTGACTGTCCGGGTGGTCAGATCTGTATAGAAGAGGTCCTGGCGGCCTGACTATTACGTTCATACCTAGAGATACCTCTACTATCTGTCACGGGGTATAGAAGTAGGTTCTTTGCTCCCACCTGCAGGCGGTGAAAGCCAGCCATCGATGGGATATCTTCCATGGAATGCCATTCTCAACGTTCCATAGTGACACCTGTTCTCTCTCTCTCCTTGCTCCTGTCTTCTGTCCCGCTCTCTTTCCTATCTTCTTCGTAACGTCTAAACGTATGTTACCGTGTTTGGCACAATATAGGCGTGATCGTGCTGATGTGCCGTTTGACCCCAACACAAACAAACAAACAAAACACTCAGCCACAATCAAAGGTTTCACTAGAACGTTCGGCCTGCACTACACACTGATCAGGCAGATCCCTGAGACAGCTCAGCGGGAGACTTGACCTGGTTAGTGAGACGGATTGACTGACTGTCCGGGTGGTCAGATCTGTATCGGGGAGGGAGGGGGGAAGGGTCCTGGCACCCTTACAGAAAAGTGTATAACTTTCTACCCAGGGATGTGTCCACTGTCAGTCCGGTTTTGACTACTTAACTGCGACTGTACTATTGCTGGCACAGCTGTCAAGTCTTGACTCGTGTTGGCAGTGGTACCTGCCAGTCACTTTCTCCGTCATAACCAAGCTAATCTTCTCATCTCTCTCCCTCCCTCTCTCTCTCTCTCTCTCTCTCTCTCTCTCTCTCTCTCTCTCTCTTTGCCTTTGCGACGCCCCTCGGTCTCTTCGTCTATTTCTGGCATTTTATTCCTATCTTATTTTTCGACTGTTTGTCCATCTCAGGGATGTCAAACTTCCGGTTTTAGTCGGAATTCGGACTTTTCTGGTCGTCGCCGACTTTCCTACTTTTAGCCGCTCAACTGCCGACTTCTATTGAATCCACAAGATAGGCACGGTTTTTGTAATAATTGGCGATACAAGTCCCGCACGATAACAGTGAAAACGGAAGTACGAAAGAGTTATCCTCAATCCTCGGACGATAGTCGGACTAGCTATTTGAATATCGAGATCGAAGTTCGTAGCGCTTAATTCCTCATACCCGACAACATGCAGTCGAGTGGTCGCGTGAGAGTTGTTGACGGAAAATCAGCACATTAGAGTACTGACAACAACAAATAATTGTCCATGATCTTAGAAAGACTAGTGTACGAGTTCAGCTGTTTGCGATCTGGATCTAGAAAACAGAATAAGTTGATCTAGTCTGTTACGCTTGATGATTATGATGACGGCACTGCCTGCGGGATCTTTTTATTTCTTGGAATATCCACTAGTTGTATAATTTTATAGTCCCACAGAATCTTGTGAAAACTTGCGAACTTCTGTCAAGAGAATGGAAACAGCTAGCATGAAAACCCAAGATTTTTTAAAAGTGTCTTACTCTTAGTCTTATGTAACCGGGCAGTGCCAGATCGCCGTGATAAAATATTGTTGGGGGGGGGGGGCAAAATTTACCGACTTTTTTGTGAAAACAGTTTGACATCTCAGCTATCTCATCCATACATTTCCTCTCTCGCTCATTCTCTATCTCTGGCATTTTCTTTCCATCTTTTTTTTTCTTTTTTTTTTTTTCCTTTCCAACTTTTTGTCTATCTCATCCACACATCCCCACCCCCTCTCTCTCTCTCTATATATATATATCTTCAGAACTATTTCATTTCCTCCAGTCTATTTCTCTTTCCTTTTTCTTTACCTTTTTCGCTGCTTTTCTTTCAATCTTTATCTTTTTATCATTTATCTTGTTTTTTTGCCTTTCCTTCTGCATCCTTCTTTCTCTCTCCCTCATTTTTCCTCTCATCCGACTTCGTCCCTCTTTTATTGTCCAATTGATCTGTCCATCCATCTATCCCCATACCGATACGTACAGTAGTGTGAGGGGACAGGTCGGTGAGAGAACATTGAGATGACCGCTTGCATCATCATCATCTGCACTGTCCTCAAATCAGACACCACAGGTCAGTGTTCTTCTAGACAAGAACATTCCTAGGAAACTGTGGCTGTGGTTAAGAACTTGCGAAGTATTGGTATATGAAAGGAGGGGGGGGGGCGGGGAAGTTATGTAGCATGTTTGTTCTTAGAGTGGAATATCGGCTTTGAATGCGCACTCGATTTGATCAGAAAAACAATCCAGTGCTGTCTGAAAATTTTGGAGTTTTTAATTTTTGTTTCTAAATTTCATTTTTATTGTACCGCGGCGTTTCCGTCTATTCTTTTGTCCGTTGAGTCTTACAAGTGTGGGAGCTGTGCATACTTATGTAGTGATGTATTTTTCTTTTTAATCAAAAAATATTATCAGGACTTCAGTGCGCGTCAACTTGGCAATTCTGTGCCCGGCGTTTCAAAAACCCAGGTTCGTCTAGCGCGAAGACGTGATAGAGGAAAACGGAAGAGGGGGTCGGCCTGCTTGTGAACAACGCTGGACAGACCGTAGAGAAACCGCGCCGGAACAAAGTCTGCCTGGATGCCCCTATATGTGTGTTTCTGTGTGTGAGTGTATTAGTGTGCATGACAGGTGGGGATAGAAGTGGCAGACTTTGACAAAACAAATTTTCTCGGAACATTTTTTTTTTTTAAACAAAATTGAACATAATTTCACGAGCCCGATTTTTAACACAGTCACAGTGAATAAAAAATGACGCGTGGAGCTGTGGTTCGTAATTTGGATTCGGCCAAATCCATCTCAGCCAGAGGTTCGACGAAGTTCAAGACTAATAAAATTTAATATACATGTACATCTATGTTTTGAATTTGAAAACAAAAATGTTTTATTTTTTACATACGAATGGTTTGGGTTTTGGAGGTGTGAAACATGCGCGGTTCACCAACAAGATGAAGTATCACTGGTGTAGAAACTGCTGCTGCAGATAGGCTGTCTTTAATCGTGTGGAAAGTTGTAGCTGGAAATAAGAGCTGTGACTAGAGAAATGATTTAATTGTGATGAAAGAAGAACGTTTGCTCAAGGGACGTGAGAAGGAGAAGGGAAATTAGCTTGGGGCAGGGGGCGTTAAATGAGAGCAACGGCGATTTCTTTGTTCTCTGTTCTCTCCTACAGCAATGAAGGGCTCCCCAGCTGTGGTGGACACCGTCGCCCCTCCACTCACGACCCGCCCCCTCCCTCGCATTCACACACAGACACGGCGTCCCTTTGTTGTGCGGATTAGACATGGGGGGAGGGGAGGGGGGCGGGGGGGAACAGAACGTGTGACCAGCTGCTCCTGTCCTGGGGGTACCAGATAATAGGGGTTTCACTCTACAGTAGCAGGAGGGAAGGGAGGGGGGGGGAGGAGAGAGGCAGACGGACAAATGCCTGACACTCGAACTTGTGTTAAGAGAGATCTGATATGCAATAGATTGTCTATGGTGAAAACAAAAAAAACAAAAAAAAAGGAAAGAAAGAGAACAATCAGAGGAGGAAGAAAGAAATCGTTTTTTAAACAGCTCATTATAGATTATGTCAAACATCAGATGGCAGTGAGCTGGTACTCACAGGCACAATTTCCTTGTATGACAAGAGTTTGCAAGAAAGAGGTGAGGTATTTGTTTGAGGTATATGGAATGCCATCCTCGACGTTTCAGGGATGACATCTCTTCTTTCTCTCCATGCTCCTGTCTTCTGCCCCGCTCTTTTTCCTCTCTTCTTCTTGACGTGTAAAGGTATGTTACCGTGTTTGGCACAATATAGCGGTGATCGTGCTGATGTCACGATGGATAGGTCATGGACTGATGCAGCTTTAGTTGTCATCTATCTACATCAATGCCTGTCCATCCCATCTAGGCTGTGAGACATTGACCATCTTAAGGTCCTATCTGGGAACAGGCCGACTGAAGGCAGTAAGCAAAAAATCGGCTCTCTCTCTCCCTCTCTCTAGCTCTCTCCCTCCCTCCTTCTCTCTAGCTCTCTCTCCCTCCCTCCCTCTAGCTCTCTCCCTCCCTCCCTCCCTCTATCTAGCTCTCTCTCTCCCTCCCTCACTCTCTCTAGCTCTCTCTCCCTCCCTCCCTCTCTCTAGCACTCTCTCTCCTCACTCTCTCTAGCTCTCTCTCTCCCACCCCTTTCCCTCCCCATGTCCTGAGAGGGCTTGAGGAGGATCACAATCAATGGCCCTTCTTGGTTAATTTTTTGTTGTTGTTGTTTTTTTTACCACTTCTGTTCTCTCTCACACTTTTTCTGTCATTCCCTGTCCTTTGTCAGTGTGTGAGTGGGGATGTCATCCTCCTGCTGTGGGTCAATAGTGGACTGGGTTCTCCACCCTCACTCACCCTCCTCCCTACATACATGTACACATGGGCAAACACATGCACACACACACACAAGGTCAGGGGTATGAAGGTGAGGTTAGAGATGATTCAATCTGTGATTGTCTGTGTACATAAATTTTTTAAAAAATTTTTTGGACATTCTGTGTTTGTTTTTGTTTTTATTTATTTTTTGTTGTGTTGTTCATATTGTTTTTTTTTTGTTTGTTTGTTTTTTTTTTTTTTTTTTTTTTTTTTTTTTTTTTTTTTTGTTTCTGCTTTTGTTTATTTATCTATTTTTGTTTGTATTCTGTATGTTTTTTTTTTCATTAGTGTTTGGCAAGTGTGCGCATGTCCATGTTGGTATTTTGGATGATTAAACTGAATGTTGTCAAAGAAAACACATGCCCTGTTTTGGATGCTCTGCGAGCAAAAGCGGAAGAACAATAATGTAATGCATCATTCTATTCAACATACAATTCGGATCAAATACTCTCACCAATTTACTATTCAGTTATCACCTTCTTGGAATAACATCAATCATAAAAAGTTTTTCTCTGGTTTATGTAAGGAGAAACACAGATCTTTAAGCAACAATTTTGTACCAAATTTGAGATGGATGCATTCAGCAGCTTTTGAGTCTGTAAGCCTTTTATAGGTTTTATTGCAGATTTATAGTACAGATTATTTATTCATTTATTTATTTTATTGTTGTTCATAGTGTTTATTTATTTTTTCATGTTTTTTCATATTCTGTGTTTGTTTTTTTTGTTTGCATTATTTTATTTTGCTCTGTTCTAGATGGGCTATGACTTGTTTGCTTGTGGTACCTTTAACCCTCCAAGTGTTTGATTGGCCATAAATTTCGTTCTGTGGTGTTACCACCAATTTAATCAGCCATATTGTGATTTATTAGTAGGTCAGTGGGTCAAGGTCAATATATGTAACAAATGGGAAAAAAAAAAATTTATCATATTGTAGTTCATTCATTCTACTTTCAGAAAGTGTATAGTTTTATGGGTTTTACTTTATTTTGGTATGCCTGTTTCTAAGTATTTTCCTACACATAATAAAATCTTTAATTTCTCCTGACACCACAGACTGTTTATTAGCGACACTTGAGGGTTAAGATAAACCAATTCCTGTTCTTATCAATCCCATCGTTCATATGAAGAGAGCACTAATTTACATACCTTTTCTCAGTGGTTGGTTGGAGCAAGCCCTCAGATTTCTCTCTTTTGGTTGTCTGGCAGGCTGGGAGGTCCTGACCCCCTGGACTACATCAGCATGTACGCCAATCCCGGCGACCCCGACCGCAACATCCCACCCCACTGGCATTACATTAGCTTCGGTCTCACAGATCTTCATGGGGACTGTAGGCTTTACGAGTGAGTACATCAAACGATTTGTCATCAAGTCCAGTATCGTCAGCTGGCAGCCATCAGTGGAACATCCACATAACATCACAGGCATTCCACAACAGCATGCCTGAGTCTTCCCCCCCTTTTTTTTTTTAAAAGGTTTCATATGATGCCAGCCATAATCACCACTATGTAGATCAACCAATTTAGGCAGTCTTTTTTTTTTTTTTTTCTGTGTTTCGTTTATTTTAATTATATTTTTTAAGCTAATACCAACTGGCAACCCGAAGTCATAATTTTGACTTTTTTTTTGTGCGTGTTCTTAGAATAGCTAAAATTGACTTGGACCATTTGTGAAGTTATACCATGGTGTTTGTTGCCTTACATAGAGGAGCTAGACATTTGGCTGTCATACAAACCTTTGCTGATCAGAGATCATTCTGTCACTTACAATAAAGACAGCCAAGTTTTTAAGTCATACCGTAATGATATGTGACAGCGAAATATAATGGGCGAAGCCGTCCTACTTTTTCATAAAAACGGATTGGCATTTCAGAAACAAATATGTGATGCTATTTAACTGCAGAAATTGAATGCAGATAGTTTGTGTCTTTCAAGATGTCAGGGTAGAATCACGAAACCATAGCAGCTTTACATGTTGTGATCTCAATCTTACTCGTAAAGGGAAGGTGTATTACTGGAACCTTTGTAGATTTACTGTTATATCATTTTTGACCAGCCCTTTTTACTTCCCTTTGCCAGACACTAAAAGATGTGTCGGAACAGACAGTGTAAGGAAGACAAAAAAAATCACTTTTCTACTTATCATTTGAAAAACTGATTGCAGAAAAAAAGTATTTACAAAAATTACACATGTACAATAAGAAGTTAACATTTTCCTCACATCATGAATTTTTTTCAGAATTTTTCATGATTTGGATTTCAAGCAAAGAATTTGAAAGTGATTTTTTTTCTTCTCTGGTCAACATTCGTTGTTGGGAATGGGAAGTAATAGGGCTGGTCTGAAGTAATCTGCTTTTGGCCACGAAGAAAAAAGGTTTCCTTTGGTTATGTGAACATTTGTATTTGACATCATGATGGGATTATCTCTTGCCAGTGTGCCTTCTTGTTTTTTTTTCCTTTGCAATAGAATACAGCCTGCTCCCATGTTTAGAACATATACCCGAACATTTTGATTTGTCAGAGTGTATAAGGTGAGCATTTGGACAATTGATGGCTATCTCTCCTGTTTCAGGTTGGGCTGCTCCGATGGTCCCAGTGGCTTTGGCTTTGAACTCACATTCAGGTTAAAGCGAGAACTAGGGGAAGCCAATCCACCCACCTGGCCAGCAGCCTTAATGCAGGCATTAGCTCGTTACGTCTTTCAGTCAGGTAATCAAGTTAGCTCAACGTCAGTCATTAAGTATGATTAAGCAGAACTTAAGCCAATAGTCTTGAAATTGTCTAACTTGCTATGCATTTTAGATTTTGGCATCTTGATTTTTTTTTTTTTTTTTTTTTTAAATTGGTTTCTTTTTCACGACTCTTGTAAGAGATGAATAGTGAGGTCACTCTGTTCATTTCATTGTAAAAGAATGCTGAATCTGTTTCTGTTTTAACTCATTTGAGACCACGCTTCTTACTTTACTTCAACTGTTGAAGACCAGGCAAAATACTTTTTTTGCTAAAATTGACCAATCTCTTTGATTTTTAGACGTACGACTTCTAAATGAATGCACCATGCAATAAAACAAATTTCACCAAGATATCTCTTTTTTTTTTTTTGTTTTTTTTTTGTATGGTTTATTGAAAATTGTCAAATGTTTTAGAAAAATAAAAAATTTACAAAATCAACACAGAATCGACATTATATTCATCCTCGTAGTCACTGCCTTCTGTTTGGAAACGAGGATGCCAACTAGATGTTGATGAACTTGGAACAGGTTCATTAGATGGAGATGAAGCTGTAGATTGTTTGGATCTGGATTGGTGTACACACTATGATTTCGATACGACTTTTCCTTTCCCCTTGCCTTTCCATTTACTACTAGCACTGGCTCTAAATCTAGATCTGACAGCAGTCTCTTTCGATCTAAGGCTGACCGATTCAGAATCAGTTCCTCTCCTGTCCTACTCACTGGAACATATTCTGGGTCTAGATTGGAATTACAACATTCCAGTTCACTGTCAGACTCCCCTTGTTTGAATATTTGTAACACATTCATTGCTTTTCGCTTAGGGGACATTCTATAGTGCTGGAGACACTTCACTGTTCGCTTCGGAAGTCAGTGATTTTAGAAAAAAATCTGTCTGAAAAAAGTTACCGGCCGATTCAGGTGAAACTTTCAACAAAACAAAAGAAATGTAGAAGACCATTCCTGTACGGTTCGCAGGACAGCAGGAGAAAAAAATTATTTTCGGGGATCCTGCAAGGATTGCGGGATTGGTTCTTTAGCATGAAGTCAGCCATCCCTCAACTTGTGCGGGAATGGTCGCAAATGAGTTAAGTAAATTAACAGCAAAAAAAGAAAGAAAAAAAAAGACTATGTAAGATCAGTACATACTGTAGTTTTTATCTTTTATTTGACATATTGCAGGATATACATAAGCTTCTGTCTTAATTAAACTGCTTTTAGTTGCTTCCCTGAAGTTTTGGTCTTGTTGTTTGCAGAAAATGTTTTGTGCAGTGGCGACCATGTGTCATGGCACACGCCCCTGGACGGCAGTGAATCTCGTATACAGCACATGTTGATGACAGAGGACGCCCAACTGCAGCCGACCTCCTCTGTCTTAGGGGTGGTCAATTTTATACAGGTCAGATACTCATTAGTTAACACATCGGAACATAATTAAAAACTATGTGGGAGGATATTTTGGCTCACCAAAAACTAATGTGCCGTTGAAGAGACTTGCATGTCAAACTTTCTTCTCTGGGAGGAAAAGAGTCTTGCAACAATCATCAATGTCTTTGTCGAGTATAGATTTCGTTTGCTCTTATGGTTATGATATGTGAATTTTTTGCATCTAACTATAACGATCTGGCATGGAAAAAAATACTGATATCTCTGAGTAGGTGTCGAAATATTTGGAAAAGGAAAAAAAAATAAAATTGACCTGTGTGAGAAATGCAATATGAGTGTTTTAATGCCAGATATGTGGTGTTTGTTTGCCTGTTCAGTATCAGATGTCATTGATGGTATCCAATTTGATAGGTGTGCTATCTGTGAACTTCATGTATTTTTATGTCATGTGTGTTACAGATCGTGGGTGTGTGCGGGGAGGAATTGAAGGCAGCACAGCATTGGAATGGACCAGGTATCATCGAACTTCTCAGATCAAAGCCCTGGTAAGTCATATCATTGTGGACGAGCAACATTGAAGACATGCGATCAGCCACATGACAAACTGCATGTCTACTTATGTTCATCTTGTGATGGATTTCATTTGCAATCTGATTATCCAATTTAAACACACTCTTTGATATGCCTTTTATAACTCACTAATGCATTCAACCGTGCTAGCTGCAATATAGCCGTAATTGAGCTGATATGCTGTTAGATCCCACCACAAACAAACAGTCACTGAATGGGATGAAACCTCAGTGATTTCTAATAAGCTCTTTTGTTTGGCTTTTTTTGAGTGCCTGTCATCATACATACATACATAAATACATACAGGCAGGCAAACAGACATGCAGGCAGACAGACAGACAGAAATATGCCTTGAAATAACATATACTGTGGTATTTTATTTTATTTTACTGTAGAGATGTCAAAGATATTTCTTGAATTATCAGCAAATGCCAATACATTAAATCTCTTCAGATTACTTACAAGATTGAAACATGTTTCAATCTTGGCAACAGCAAACAAGGAAGGCTGCCCAGGTATTGCTCAGAAATGGTGGACATCCAGGGCAGAATGCAGTGCTGTGATTTTTTTTTTTTTTAAAGATATCTGTAGATGTTGAATTGTAACAATTCTGGCAGACATTGTTTTGTTTTGTCAATGTCAGCTGCCCATCATGACTTATTTTTGTTTGGAGGGAGATCATGTAGGCTGTACAGTTATTGGTGTTATGGAGGTTATTCTATCAATGTTTTGATGCTTTGCTTTCAGTGCCGGAGGACCCTGGTTAGTGACAGACATGAGACGAGGGGAGACAATATTTGAGTTAGATCCTCACTTAAAGGTATGGGATATCAGGGATGTAGGATATTTACCTTTGAGCTTGTGTGTTGCCATAATTGCGAACATTTTGATATAAATACAAGCTTATGTATGTCCCATGAGGTTGTTTCATGTGACTATAATTGCCTTGATCTTCTGTTTTAATCAGTTGTCAACAATTACCAAAAATGCTCTGTTAGCAGTGAGTTAATGAAAATGCAGTGAATATGTGACAAAGTATGTCTCGCAGCCAGTCAAAATGAGACGTATGTCGATTTTTCACCATATAGGGTTTTTGGTATCATGTAAAAGCTTATTTCATACCCTTTCAGGAGGTGAAAAAAGATTTGAGCTAGCTTTATACTAGCCAGAGATATTACAGTTTAAAGAGACAAGGGGGGGACCCCGAGGAATGACCGAAACTCCGAGAAAATCGAGTTTAAATGAACGGTCGAACACATAAATCTATACACCTACCTCACAAAAACCCGGTTTTAATAAAATAATATTTATAAATCGAGGGTAAGACCTATACTGTCCTGTTCAGGAATGAATGCACTTTCGATTTCTGCAATAAAAGAAAATTCCATATCTGACCCCCTTCATCATATTCAAAGCCCGATTTCTCGGTTCTAGCCTAGCGACTTACGTCTCATTTCGACTGGCCGCGAGACATATATCAATAGGAAAGCTGACCCATAGTGAATAATGAAAGTAAGTAAAAAATCTGGGCTGATTAGCATAGCATTTGAAAGAAATGTTATGTTTCACACTAATGCTTTCTACTTAGCTTAACCACTAGAAGCCAAAAAAAAATGACTACAATAAACAATTTTGTGGAATCTAAATGTTACATATATCTGTGCAATAGATTTCATCTAAGGGTAGCATATCTTGAAGAATTTAACAAAAGAGTGCAGAGGTAATAGGCGACAACTGTGCAATCGCAGGGACCTGTCACAGTCTCAAAATGTTCATATGAGACAGACTCTTGGATAACGACATTCAATATTCTGACAAGAATCTCTCATTATTCCAGTGCAGAGAGTAAAAATGAAAACGTGGATCAATGGCGAGGGGAAATAATAATGTTTGCATATAATTTTCACTTGGTTATTTCCCCTTTCAGTAAACGGACTTTGGCAGTATTGGTGGCATGTCTCAGCTTGAGTGTTGAATTTGTATTCATTGCCTTGTTGATGGCACTGATCAATGCTGATTTGTTACCTTTTGTCGACAATAGTCACAGCAAGAGTAAATTGCAATAGCTGCTATCAAAGGTAGTCAACCATGTTTCAATAGTTGTACGCCTATCTATGCCACATCCCCCAGGGAAACCCGGAGTATATAAGTAGGTCGTTTGCTCCCACTTGCAGGTGGTGAAAACCCACTGTCGCTGAATGTCTCCCATGCAATGCCATCCGCAATGTTCCTAGGATGATATCTCTTCTCTCTCTCCTTGCTCCTGTCTTTGTTCCCCTCTCTATCCTCTCTTCTTCTTGACATGTAAATGTATCTTGCCATATTTGGCACAATATAGCTGTGATCATGCTGATATGCCATTAAACCCAAACAAACCTATGCCAGAAATGGTTACTCCATATACCATCTTTGACCAATGCCTAACAGCAAGATGTGAACACACTGTCCATGCACATGTTGACAAAGCAAGGGTACATATACATCATGTATCATGTGCCACACATGGTCAGCAGGCCCATTATACTCGACACCAAGCAGTGTATGGCATATAGACCAACAGCATGCCTCTGGCGAGCTACAGATCAGACTGTCTGAAATTCTTAAGTGAATATGCCATATTGACAAAAGACAAATAAACACACCAGGTGATGATCTATGGCGTTTCTCTGCTCTCTCACGTGACCGAGATCTTCGCTTTCCAGGGCTACGATGTCTATGACTGTCTCTGAAAAGGCAGAATAACCATGACAATAAAATTAATTTAAAAAAAAAAAAAAAAATCATAAAGGGCGACTGTGTTACCAAGATAAAAACAATCTTAATTTTTCAAGACCAGGGATACCAAACTGTTTTCACGAAAAAGTTGGGAAATCTGCCCCCCCCCCCCCCCCTCCATTTTATCTGGTTTGTCAGGCAATGTCCAGTTAAGTAAGATACTTAAAAAAAACAACAACAAAAAAAAAACAACAACTCATAAACAAATAAAAATTCTAGGCCTTTTATGTTAGGAGAAAGTTACAAGTTAACAAGTTATAACAGAAACCTGAGAACGTCTGCCGTAAGCAGTGCTGTTATCATAATCACTAAGCGTACATATTTTCCACATTTAGACTGCAATATTTTGCCCTCCAAATTTAATCTTTCAAGGACCATGGGCATATTACTTGTTGGTCAATGCTTTGATGTGTTGTTTTTCCATCATGCCAGACAAAACCACTCTGAGGGTTTGCCTCTGGTACTTTTGTCCAAGTCTGGACCCCCCCCCCCCCTGTTTTTTTTTTTTAACTCTGGTAGTGATAAGAATAACATAAAATCTTGGCAGGAAATGGGAGCTATATTTATCTGCAATCATGTAGTGCTAACAATTATAATAAAAGGTCTACAATGTTCAACTGAAGAAACATCCAGCCTGACTTCAACTGTCAAGGAAGTTATTGCTAATGTTGTTTTGCTTTCATATCTCATGATACATTCAGGGCTATTAGACACCTCAAACACAAAAGGGGCTTTTATTGTTTTATAAAGCAACACATTCTATCATTCCCATCTCCCTTCACAAGTTGCTGAGGAAAAATAATATATCTTAATGAGAGATCAAGTTCTTAAACAATTGCATACAATCAGATTCAAAACATCCACTCACCGTCTGTGCGGACTACTGCGTCTCCTTACATGAGGTGATGGGGATTTGCGGGGCTTTCGTTCTGGAGGCGGAGCTGCTTTCTTCAATTCCTGTGTCAAAGATGTATGATAATAATTTTACATAGCAAAACATCAGAACTAAAACAAAATAAAACTGATGTCTCAATCATGCTTACATTAAAAAAAAAAAAAAAAATAGAATGTCGAATGAATACCTTCACAAAAATCTTTGTGACAAAGTTTATGCACATCATTCTTCGATTCCGTTTGATCTTCTCAACACAGAATCAAGCAAGGATTAAGTATGTGTGTAATGAACAAACAGTGATTTTCCTCATTAAATTACCATTCGGCAATATGTGTGACAAACGGAAGGTATTCATTAAAAAAAAAATATGTAAAAAAAATTTTTTAATTTCAAAATAAAATAAAATTTTAACCCCTTCAGTAACTATATGACTTACACTTACATCATATTACTGCCCTACACTTGCTGCAGTGACATAATAGTACGTCACAGAAGTGAGGAAAATGGTAATTCCTGTGTACGTGCTTGATATACCCTTACTGCATACATGAATGGCCATACAAGTCTTCTGTTGTGAGTCTTAACGCAAAAAAAAAACCCCGCCAAAATTAGTAAACAGACATCTCGTTCTTGACAAAGAAGTACGTTTTAGGGTTATTTGTTACTGCTACTGACTATAATGCACTGGCGAACTCAAAGTAGGTTAAAAGTGTTTACAATGGCAGGCGATTTGAGACGAGTCTACATCTACAGGAAGATCAAATTGAAATAAAAAAATCATTTTTTTTTAAATAAGAATTCTTTTTTTAATGGTGATTCCACTGATTCATTCATCTCAGATTCTGGATATATGTTCTATATATGATCGAGACACACTCTGAGAAGGGTTTCAGTAATGGAGGTGACTGCAGTGCTAGATCTAAACCTACAAAGAGGAAAGCTATTTCTAGATCTAGTAAAGAAGAAACTGTAGATCTACATTCCAGTGGAGACAAAATCAAGGGAAAGGGAAAAGGGAAAGATGTAAAACAGGCACAGGGGAAAGCAAAGCCAATGAATGTGCCCAGCTCTAGATCTAGGTGGGCATGGCAAACAGTCAACACGTATATCTTCTGGTGCTGCTGAGCACGAAGACCACTGTCTCGCAAATGTATCAAGGGATCAAACTTCTAAATAAGTTAGCCAACAAATGTTACTGAATGTTGCATTTGAATATATTTCCTAATTTAGGGAAAATAATACATTTCAATAATTCACAAACACGAGTTGCTGCCATTTTTTTTTGTTTTCATATATGATCTTGATCTTGGCCTAGCATGCCTGTTTTTTATGTGATGTAAAAATTCATTCAATTACCTTTCACAATATAAATACTTTTATTGGGTTTAAGGGGGTAAGCCGGTGAAAATTTCAGATTTGTTATTTTATCAGACTAAGAAGAGAAA
>JBCEWB010845322.1:0-16062 GCA_039654565.1 Peronia peronii
GGACTTCTTGTGGACAGTCAGTCGCCATCAGAGTGACATATTTCTCTCTGCCCCCCCCCCCCTCCCCCCTCCCCTTGTGGATGCCCCAATGAAAAAAAAAAAGTGGGGTCATGCACGGTCTTCTCGTTAATCCGAATTCATGAATGGCGCCGGTCTGTCCTCTTGACTGTTCGGACCCTAGTTATAATTCGGGTTTTTCCACATATTAAGTCCTTTTTTTCTTTTCCTTACAGATTTTATTGTTTTAGAAATTATTTTTTTTCTATAGTCATGTTTAGGTATTATATTCTTTGAAGAGACAGCTACTAAACCTTAAAAAAAAAAAAATCAAAAGGAAAACAATTAAGGGTCAGTGTAGCCGTGCAGTTGCTATTTTATATATATTGTTAATAACTTATTTATTTGTATGTCTGTTTGTTCATTTATTATTTGAAATCGAACCACTATATCACTTACTTAAACAGCGACGAAAACTGTTATTTCAAAGTGGGAAAAAGAATCAGATACGTAAAGTATTGCTAACGATATACATGTATATCTACGGGTTCTGTATAGCCCGGAAGGAAAGAAAAATAAGAACGATTCTTTCAGCAGACATGTCTTATATCCACTTCTGCCATCAGCGGTACGCTTATCAAGCTGAGACACTGTTCCTTGACTCTGCCTTGTTCTAATGCTATGAGTGATTCTTTTGTCTGCCTGTAATGCATTTGTGTCTTACATAATTAAATATGTGTATTTCATCAACCGTGAAATGAATTTCCTTTTGAGGACAAATAAAATTTATCTTATATAATCTCATTTATCTTATATTATCTTATCTTATACTGAAAGTCACCGAGTTTGGCTGTTTGTCTTCCATTTCTCTGGCTTTTCTTGCGCTTGTTCTTTCTTTTTCATGAAAGTGTCGCCTCAGCAATTTTCTCTCTGCCTTTAACTGGGCTATCCCCAATCACCTCCATCATTCTGGTGTATTAAAGCTACAAAAACTTTCATACTCCCAGTCTGGACATGGTCTAGCTTTTTCAACCATAAACTTCTTTCATTGCCTGTCGACAGTCAGCTTGACCTTCGCTGGCTCTTCTTCATGATGACCCTGGCGACTGTCCCCTAGCTATTACTGCCCTATCTGCTCCTTCTCCCCCTCCCCACCCCCTTCCTCCGTACCTCTATTTGTCCTAGTACCATACCTGAAAGCCTGCACTATATTACTTGATACCTGTACATCTCAGCTTTCATTCTAACACTGCTCTAATCTCTCCATGAGTATCTGTTTTTTATTTTTTTCTTATATTATTTTAAATCTGTGAAATTTTTTTTAGTCTCTTTGCTTTTATAGTTATTGAAATTTCATGATCAAATGACTGGTAGTTGTAATGTCTGAGACTATATTATATGGTTATAATTTATTCCTTTATGTTCATCTTTTTGAAAACCAAATGCTCTTCAGCCTCTATATCGATATTGCCAGTGGGCTGTCTTGCTGAGAATGACAACGTTATGAGAACTGACAGTGATATTTCAAATTCTTCCCTGTCACAGGGTCATTCGACATATTAGGATTGTAAATGATATTGAATAATACAGATTTCCTGAAATCATAGATTTTAGTTTTGTGTAGTGATGCTGTAGCTACAATCATTTTCCCACCATACCTCCCCTCCCTTCCTCCTCGCCCTTCCCTTTTTCTCGTGCGTTTGGCAGTTCCTCTGTTAGACAAGTTCAGTAGCCCTCGTACATGACTGTGTAACTTAGGCGTCTCCAAGTGACTACCAATAACTTTTTCCCCGATTTTATGCTAAAGGTGTCTCAAAAAATCGACAGCTCCCCGTGTTAACTATAACCAGAAGAATTTCCTAACCTTGCTGAAACACAAAGACACAGTCTGTTACAGTATGGCTGTCGGGATTTGTTCCCTTAAATCTCCTACTGAAATTGCACAATACTGCAGGACTCGCCTGCCCATGGCGTAACGTCTATTTGTTTGACAGCTCTACGATCGACGATTACATTTTACTGGACGAGATGCATTTTTAAATCCTCAAATCTCTGACGGCCGAACGTCTTGATCTAATGATTACACCATTCCTAGATTGAGGAGACGTAGACACTGTGAGCATTTTATGATCATGTCCGTGCATAAAATATGCCGCAACTATTGCCAATGGAAATTATGGGCAAAATTTATGATATGAGGCAGACTGTACTCGCTTACAAATCAAATCAGTGCCACAAGAACACGACTGCTACTGATATGACACAACTAGACTAACCGTCGATCTCTGTCTGTTAGAAAAACAACATGCTTCTATGTACAGCTTGACAGAGCATAACAACTGGATATCAAAAAGGCATTTCAGCTGTCTGACATAGAGCAATATTATCTTACATCACCATAATTATGAACAACAAGCACAACAATAACAACATGAACAACAACTATGGCAAAATAAAGAACAAAAACACACAGACATATATATAGCAGACGAAGCAAACATCTATAATTCAGCCTCAAAAATACATGCTACGTGTAGTTCTAATTGTTGCTTCTCTTTTACCGTGCTTGACTCACAGCAGAAAGAACGTTGCTATCTTGCACTCACCATTTCCTTTCTTAGGATGCTCAGAGCCAAATCTAAGGCTCCTTTCTCTCCGGCATTCATTGGGCTTTTCTGTGGTAAAATTCTTCCACTGCTCTCCGGATTGGATGGGTCCACTCTGATACTTCCTGTGCTGCTTCTTCTGCTCATCATCTCTTTGTCCTTGCTGTTCTGAGTGCTCACCCTGCAGTAGCTAGCCCGGCGATCCCGCCCACTGACGTCCCTGTCGTGCAAACTTCCCAAGGCTTCCATCTCCCCCGTCTGTCTCCATCGCTCCTTCAGTCTCCGGGTGGATTCTAGACGGGACTGATAGAACGCCCGGCATGCGTTAGACAGATCTATGGCGTCCGCGTGCCGCATCACAACGTTTCTGCTCTCGTTCGGATAGTTTATAGTTGGTATCTCCATCTTGGTCACTGTCAGCTGTCACTGTCAATATCAGCTGATCCTCTCACACGCTGGATCTGTTGCTAGTGCTACTTATTATTCAGAACATTTGCAGCACTGTTTGTGATAAAGTAACATTTAATTTAAACCAGTCATGTGTAGTTTAAAACACTTTAAACTGGATCCTGAGCAGAGCCTCATTTCCTGCAAACGCCCGTGCAGTTCATGTGATGGTTGCTATTAAATGAACCATGACTTTGCACTAACTTTGTTTCTTCAGGGTAGCCTGTAAATCTCTGGGGGAAAAAATGGAAAAGAAAATCAACAGGTGACGACTTAATAAGTCTATGACTCTGAAACAATTATTGTTATCCTATTGGCATATAAGATGTTGGTCTTTAACAACTTTCACACGCGGAGCTACGATCTTTCTTGTCAATGTAGAATCTATTCTGTTTTGAACAAAAAATGATAATCTTTTTGTTGACTGGGCTCAGACTGGACGTACAAATCTGTAAGAAAGACAGAAAACCGACCACTACACAAATAGTTAATAAAACATTTACTAAATGAAACATACCTAAATAATCAATGAATACCAGATCCAACCTGACATGTGGCAATGCACAAATTGTTCAGGAAATGCAGAAAATGAATACCCGTGGGATTGACCAGTGAATTTATTCACAGTAACAATGGCTTAACATTTGCTCAGTTCCACAGGAGTACATAATGTCATTAGAAATAAAACAATAATCAGTGGCCAAACGAGAATCTAAGTTTAAATATCGACATATGAGTTTTCATCGGAAATGTGTCTGTGGAACTCCCTGAAGGAGATGCCTAATCTGCAATGGCTAGTTGGACTTAAGCCCGTATAGTCTCGAAGTCTAGCCGGAGGTATTCAGTCCGTGACATTATCATGTAGCCGTGAAGTTCTATGTCCGCATCATGATCCTTTGGGAGGGGGTGGGAGGCATGTGCATGTAGCTTTAAACACTTTTAGCTAAAAATATGCTAATCAGTAAATGATGGTTAAGTTTTATTATCAAGCTTGACGATCTTTTTAAATTTTTTTTTATATTTCATTTGAAATACTTCATGAGGTCTAGATCTAAATCCAGATCATTCCATTCTACATGACAGTACATCTCCTTCAACTAGACAAAAAAGACAGAAAAATTCAAACGTTCTGTCAAGAAGACACAAACACACACACGTTACAAGGAACAGAAAAGAAAGTACATGTATACAGATCTACAGATGTGAACGCGTTGGAGTTGGAGATGAACCCTTCACTCTCAGTGGATGACGTACGCAAAATGTATTTAGCAAAAGTATCTCCTTCAATTAATCCCTCAACACTGTACATAAAACACGGAAACTGTGTTAAATACACACACATTAAATTTTTATTACTAAAAAAAAAAAAAAAAAAGGCATGATTGAGGTTTGAACCTGGGTTCATCGGAATATCAGTCTGGTCACCTATCCATTCGACCACGGACGACTGTCAGCTTTTGGCAAAAACTGATATTATAATACTATAATAATAAATAATACTATAATAATAACATTGTAATAGTATAATCCAAAACGACAGGTGTTGTCAATAAGTCCGGCTAGACACTTCGAACCTGCAACAGAATGCCTAGCGTTCGCTCCTTTCTGTAACATGATTTGGCCTTCTTAAAAAAAAAAATGAAGCCTATCAAATCTGGCAAAGACCACTTTCACATGTAACATGACTTCATCTAGCCTTCACTTTTATGAAACTGCGAACTAGGCTACACTTTTCACATAGAGATTCGTGTATTTCATAATCCAAAGTAAAAAGGAAACTGTCTTGACACACAACGCAAAGCTTACGTGGATGTCCACATATACACAATCATAGTACATGCAACTGCTTAAAATTTCATTTATTCCGCGGAGAGATTGTAATTCACTGTCTGGTAGGAAAAGAACAATGATTGTGTTGCAAACTATCCGTTTTAATTGGAAGGCTGATGTAATGTGAATACGATAACTGTTTTCACATAATTTATAGTCATACAATTACTGTATCTCAGGTTCACGTATCTCTGGGTGTGTTTTGTACTCAGTTCACGCCCATGCTGAATATATCACATTGGATGCTAGATGGTGGGGCAAAGAAAAACAAATCAAATGTCATCCTCATAAAAGATATATGCATTGGCCTTTTAACCCAGATATAGCGAATAATATTCAAAAGTGCTGAGTGAAAAGCTACGTAAGCCATTCACAGCAGGTTCCTGGCATTCTCTCAACTGATATAAACTGTAAGAAAATGTTGGGGGCATGACATTTTTCTTGCTAGATAACAAAAGTAAACCCAGGTGAGATGCCTAGCCTGTGAACTACTCACCGACTCTTGAGTTGTAATATGCGCCATATCCATACCGTAAACATAAAGAATACGTCCACATGTCCTCTTCTTGGAACATAAGTGACATGAGTTACTAATATAGATAAATAAAAGCAAATTCATTTTTGCCAGGTTTTTCTTTGAACCTTCCTTCCACGAACATAAATTTCACACGTTCTGAGTATGGAACTAATGTCTGTCACGTGCACAAGGAAGGAGTACATGATCCCAAGAGTTAGATTGGCAAGTGGGTTGTACTATAATTCAGCTCTAACAGGCGAGGCATTGTACAAGAAGATTCTAAATGTTCGAATGATTTCATAAATCGTAAGAAAGCCAGCAGGTGTTCAGGTACAAATCTGTTCCACATTTTCTTTAATCTCAGAAATCATTACCAGACAAGGAATCTAAAAAAACTGTTTTTGCTTTGTCACGAACAATCGTTGATTTGAACAGTAAAGAGCAAATGATAGATCATAAAAAAATGCAACAATATTTTCATCACGCATGGATCTTCGAGGGAACTGTAGGTGTTGTGAACTCATATAAAAGAATATTAGTTATTGGTACTATGCAATGGTTTGGCTGAATCTTTTGCCTTTAATTTACTTCCACTACTCCCAGATATCAGTTTTCCTTTGTGTCCATCTGCCGAATCCCTCTCCAATCCCTCTCTTCCCCTTTGCAAGTTCTACGCCACAATGGGAGATCGTTTTGCTGATTATCTGCCCCTCCCAAAAGAGGGACTCGTGTAACTTAGGGTGTGAACAGACCAGAGCTGGCGGTGTACTGGGACTGAGATGGGAATGGTGGCTCACCACTCATATATTATGCTGCACGCCTAGGGCAATAGAGATGCGCAGACCGCGACACGGTGGACCGCAAGCTGGCAGGGCCATTGCCCTAGGCGTGCAGCATAATATATGAGTGGCGAGCCACCATTCCCACCCCAGCCCCAGTACACCGCCAGCTCTGGTCTGTTCACACCCTAAAGGGGAGATAACTTTGACCAGCCGAAGTACTTCCCTTTCCCAGTCAAAGAGTTCTATAGCAAACATTGTAAAGAGGAAAAAATCCCTTTACACCGTGTCATTCGAAAGAGTGATCGCCATAAAAAAAAAAATTGATAAAATTATAACAATAGGAAGAAAACATTCTCTTTACATCACAATTTGTTTGGAATTTTTCATGGTGTATGTCTCAAGTAAAAAACGCAGAAGCGATTTTTTTTCCTCTTTACACTGTTTGTCCAGTCCCTGTTGTGTCTGGTAAAGGGAAGTACATGTAATAGGGTTGAGCACGATTTCCCATTTGAGTGCCTGTAAGCGCCAATTAATACTGGGATATCTTCTTTCAATTCTTATAATTCATACATATAAAACAAATCATTTTCTTTTCAAAAGTTCGTCTAGCGAAAAATCAGATTAGAATCTAAAGTCTGAGCTATCAATATTTCTCTGCATATTCTATATCTATGTATTATTGGACACGATCTGTTGAGCGTGTAAGCGGTTGACGAGTTTTGTATTGTTCTCGTGAAGAATCAAATTGGATTTGATAATTTGACAAATGTAATGTTACTTATTTTTCAAACCTAACGATGTTTCTTTCTCATTTTTCTTTACTTTGTTAAGGTAGATAATGAATGGGTAATTTTCATCTCCTTATTCAAGATAATTCTGTCAAATTATAAAGAGGACAGTACTGATGATGATGGTTGGTGTTGAGAAAGTTAGGCTCAATGATGATTCCAGCCGTATCACAACATCATTTTACTCTTTTTGATGTTCTTCTTCCTTTATCTATGCAGGACCCTTGAACTCTCTTACACAACCTGTTTAGGTTTACAATTCAGCTTTGATCATACAAAGTTGAAAAAAAGAATATCTGGTAAAAATAACAACGGGACCTTTCTTACCTAACTCTCCACTGCTAAAAGAGCGTTAACGATAAAAATATTTCCTAAACCTTACTTACTTCCGATGTCTCAAATTAAGTAAATCCTACTTTGAAAAATCATCTTTTATCAAGACCGATCTTTATCAACAATGTCTTTGTTGCTTAGATAAAATACTAGGACAAGCCACAGCATTAAAAGTTATTTCTCATTGACAATCATGGTGAGACGCAGCAATTATTGCCCAGACGAGGAGCTAAGCGGGCTCGAAAATTTGGCCAGCGACATCACTCTACTTTATTAATTCAATATCAAATTCTTCATACTGTGGGGTTTTTTTTCTTTTTTTTTTTGTGTGTGTATTTGATTAGTTACCTGTGGACAGTCGTCTTAATTTTAAGACATTTTTGTAAAATTGCGAGACACAGCAAGTTAACCATGTTTTCGTAAAGCTGAAGTCTATCGCAGCAAAGTGCAAAAATCCATAGACATACTATTATCTATACGCAATGGTATGTCTATCTGCAATAATCTAAGATCATTGGTCAAATGCTCACATACTATCACTTCCACTTTTAGTCCCAGCAGAAAGGAGTTCTGCACATTTCGATGTATGTATGTAAAACAGGATAAGTCCAAATATTTTTAATGGAGATATTATTCCGATCCAAGGCTGTCACAAGTTTCTTGTTTAACTCTTATTACATTTCTACATTAGCCGACAAACAGCAAACGCCTTTATGTGTTTCCCCAAGTGGGAATAATGCTCATTGTCAGCTTCATATTTCGTTTAAGCTTTCAAGTCCGCTGGACTCCAAAGAACTTTGCACCAGATTTATAATATCGCAGAAAGGAGATAACGCAGAATATGATGTATTTTAATTAATTGCCTTTTTAATAGCCTTTTAATCAGTTGCAAATTGGTTCTAACTGAAAATATTTTTGGTACAAAAATGCTCGTGTGAAATCGTTTTACCATCATTAATGAGATGTGCCAAGATATAGACTACGAATGGGCATATCTTCTCTTTGATAATAATTAAAAGAAACAAATTATATCATACACACAAACACAACACACACACACACACATAAAATAATCTCAGCTTTTTGCCGAGTATACTGATGGTCACACTGTGTTAAATATTTTTGACTAGGCTTTTGGAAGAATATATGAGCACTAATTTTGCGTTTCCATCGCATCGCATTAACTGTCCTGGACATTTCCTCACGGTGCAATCTCTGCAGCTCATATGTAACGTACTTTCACACATTCCTTTTTCCTCACAGTTTAATCATTTTAACACCTGTCTAAGTATGACTTTCTAAAAATAAAGTAAAATAAAATAAAATAAATAAATAAATAAATAAATAGATAAATAAATAAATAGATAAATAAATAAATAAAAATTATAGACAAACTGTTGCATCACATCATTCTATAAAAACTGTTTGTTCCTTCTGTATTGGAAAAAAAAATCGGGGAAGTAAATGTCAATTTTCTCAAAACAAACGTTTTCCGGAAAAAGACGTTTTGCCAGAGAACATTTGATGAGTAGAACGATACAGAAAAGTATATCCCATTGGACCAGGGAGCCACCGTGCCAAGCCCCTTGCCAGCGGAACACTCACGCTTGAGGGATAAACTCCAGCCGCCAAACTGTCCCATTATGGCTCATTTTGGGCCGACGATACAGGGCGCCTGCACGATCGTGAGCTTAACTTGGGAGGAAAATCATATACATGGTTTTGTATTATATACACAGGCCTGTTTTATCTTTTGAGCAGAGAAGGCCGGGAAAGAGGATGGGGAGAGTAAAAGAAAAGTCAGGAGGTGGCTGGGAAGGGTGTCTGGATACTGGATATGGTTCTAATTTTCTAGAACTTGTGATTGATTCTAAAATAAAATGATTCCATAGAAACATAATTTCAAGTCAATACTGGATTTTAACTTTCTGCAGTGAAGTCAGCTGTAAAAAGTCGATACAATTCATTATCAAAAGTTTGTACTGATTTTCTCTCATAAATATCTATGATTTCCTTTTCTTTCAAGTATTTCAGTGTTTGTGAGTATTATAATATTATGATACACAGAGCTGCAGAGGATTAGGAGGATGGCTGAAAAAGGATATGTGGATTTGATCTTACATTTCAGTAGCTCATTATCAATATCTAGCGACAGGAAATTCTTAATTATAAACTTAAGTCATTACAGGCAATTTTTTTGTGCTCTTCTTTCTTCACATGTCCTTGCCAACCATTGCAACTCAGGAGAAAGACCTTATCTAACGACATTATAGACTTTGCACAGCTTTCCGGCATGTCATGCTTTATTCTGAGCACGTCACAAATAAGGAAAAGCTGGCAAGAGTGAAATAGTATCGGAGAGATTGCTGTCCAATGAGAAGATGAGAAAAATGAGGAGGTATGGGCACATAATCAGGATATGAGGTAAATCCAGATCATCGGCTTGAAAATAGTGCATGGAAAGAAAGGAGGGGAAAAGTAGAAAAAAAGATGGACAAGCAAAATCACTGACAGGATTAGAGAGAGCCCTATCCACATCCAGACTTTAGCACAGAAAGAGATGATGGATTTGCTGTCGAATTCCGCCTTTCAACATCACTACAACCCTGGAAGGTTATGAAAACTTCGTTGAACTTAACCACTGACAGCATCAACGTTTTTCCCTTCTTAAAGTTCTCTCCCCAGGGAAGGCAGACGAACATCTAAAATTAAGCTATTAAAAATAAAGTCTTTGGAATGGACCAATTTTAAAATATGATTTTAAGTTTATATTGACAGGTCCTGACCAGGACATTTAAAGGTCAGTGACCAAAGAAGGGCAGCTCTGAGCTATCTTTTTCCACAGCCCAACAAGATCAGGAAAGGTATCACTTTAACAATAAAACAATCAAGCCCAATAAAAGGGCTGGAAGACTTAAATATACTCTGCAACGACATGGCATGTCAGCAATACTTAGATCTATACAGATACGGCTGGCTGACGAATCTAGCTCTTCCAAGAGTGTTGAGAATCCATGACTCTTTTGATGAGGCACACAACAGTGGGGTTAGAGGCGTTGATATAAAGACTTTAGAAATAGATGGATAGCGAATACAACACCTGAGATCTGACTAAGAACATGGTAGAAAAAGTGCACCAGACGTGGATAGGATTTTGGGTACTGGAGAGAGGAATGGAGATGTTTGGATCAGTATTTAATTATAATAGGTTTCCGGGCGCCACACGATCGTTAAAATAACTTTACCAAAATTGACTTTCGGGTCCTCACAGTGCCCTAACTTACCTCGAACTTTTATCCATCATCACGAACGATCTTTTTCAAGGACTGTTTCTGGACTACTTTCTGTAGAAAAGAATGCTAGAACACGATATAACCATCCGCAGGAGGTTGAAAGGCGTAAAGAGAACGTGCTAAAACATATCAGGTATTTTTTGGCTGTGGTGGAGCAATAGTTCACCATGTTTTGGCAAACCGAAGGTGTGTCATAATTAAGTACAAGTACAATAATATGAGGTCATGAATCACCTGCATGCATATATCCAAGAGTAGTGGATGGTCCCCAAGACAGGCACAGATGACAAAGCAACATGCTGACAGTCTTTTTTTATATACTTTCGGTCTGTCAGAATTGTCAACTATATAATATGTTAACGCCAAAACAAAGACATAAACCAATAACAAGAAAACTCGCAAGGATCTAAAACTAACTACATTTGACGAATGCTGAAGCTCTCGAAATGATAGAAAACAAAACAGGTATCCTTCTGCTGAAGAAGGAATAAGGACTGTTATATAAGCTTATATCACTTCAAGCAGTGACAAAGAAACATAACTCGGGGAACAGAAAGAAACAGGCATGATAACAAAGAGGAAAAGAAAAGAGGCAGAGGCGAATAAGATTATAATGGATGGAAAGACGAACGGGGCGGGAGGGGGGGGGGTATTGTATTTAGTTATGGGACATAGATGGGAGGTTTGAAAAAAGAATGGGATGTTGAAGTAGGATGGGAGGGGGGAGCGGCGAATTGATTTCAGTTAATAAAGAGGAAGTGGCCTGTGGTATATAATGTACAACGTATATACCAACTTCATTTAATTACTCAACATTGTTAAACTGAAAAATTATCTATATTTTCATTATGTCAGAAACCGAATTAGAGGTTTTTAATGACAATAACAAAACAATAACAACAACAATGACAGCGACAACAACAACAACTACAACGAAAAAATATAACAGAAGAGAAGAAAATGTTTAATTGATGCTCTCTAAACATACTTTAAATTTTCTTCTTTTTTTTTTTTTGCACTCTCCTGGAAATCATTCCATGTTTTGTTTTGGCCTGTGTTTCTAGTTTTCTTTTTCAGCCATTTTATTTTACAAGAACTCTCCGGATATAAAGATGATAAGGAAGGATATTTTGTTTCATCCGAGAAGAAATCTTTAAAAGCTTTCTTTGAAACAAGACAGGAAATGAGATCAGGGCAGCTGAGGCATGGAGAAAAGTGCTCATAGCATAGTATGGCGATGAGTCATGGGGAAACGCGTGGTCTACTCGCTGAGTTCGTGTGGTGAGCCGGTTTAGCACACAAAGAGCTTCCCCTCATTTAATCAGCTCTTTTGGTCTCTAGTGCAGGCAAAATTTGTGTGGGAATTTTTTTTTAGGGTGAATCTAACAAAAAGAGCCAGTAAAAGAACTTATACACACTTCTGTATGGTGTGTTAATGAAGCCATGGATGTAGAACGTCATACACAATTGTAAATGATAAGCTCTAACAATAAATTCGATCCCTTTAACACATCTGCATATTTATGACAAGGGTGTAACAACATATACATGGAAAATTATAACATCGTCGACCGGACAGATGATTCACGAAATAGTTTCAAATATTGTGCAAAATATAGTTTTATTTTCTGTTAGCAGAACAAGAGGAAAATTAACGTCAAAGACTAATAACAATTTTGCTCTCCTGTTTCAGATCTGTCATACCTCTCCAACATCTGATGCTTACTACGTTGTTTTATAAGCCTAGTTACTACAGAAAGTATAGAGCTGTTTCAGCATTTTATGTCAAAAATATGAGACAAAGCTATGCAAAAATGCAGTGAAAGATATGGAATAGAAATAAATCTTTAGAGAATGATATAAACAAAACTGAAACATGTTTTTGCATTACTGTTATATTTTCTATCGCATCTTTTACTGTTGAGAGTATATAAGAGAGATCATCATCCTGTGATTATATTTTGAACATAGAACAACGCTGGCGTCATCTCCTACATGCTTCAGAAATACGGTTGATAAAATTATCATTCTCTTATCTCTTTGATACACATCTTTGTTATCCTTAGTTTGAGCGATTTTGAAAGCACAGCAGTGCAACTTAAAACTCATTCACCGTGATAACTAAAATGAAAACTAAGGTATGCGGACACACTTCAAAATTTATCATCTTATTCCTAACTCACTTGATAAAGCAACATAGACAAAGGAGATCTTATACAGAATGCCAGGCTACGGCTCTCAAACAGCATTATTCACGTGTTGAAGAATATTTTCACAAGATATGCGCAATATGCAGTTATTGCACATTCCAGAACTCTTTAATCATGCTTAAAGACAGAAAACAGTGACAATCATCCTGTCTGACATGTGATTAACCCTAGAGGCGTCAGAGTAATAAAAAAAAAACGGTCAGAGAACTCATATTTCTAGAATGACATGTTTACATACTGCATGTTCAAGAACTGATGGTATAGCTCTAACTGGTAATTTAAGACGTTTCTTTTTACTGCGTCGAATGTTATTTGGAAACTGATTCAAATGTTAAGTGATCAAACATGTAACTATTTCGGTGGGCTAATATTTAGGATTATAAGAAATATTAATATTAAACGAAAGCAATCACCAACTCACCATATTACGCAGTGGAAACAGAATTGTGACCTGTCATCAATAGCATTGTATAGGGAAAGAATGAGACAGCCAAACTACAACAATGCTGCACATAATGAACTCACTGATATAGTGTATATGTGCAATGAACTATGTACGTAACGTATTGTCTTGTAATTAGTGCTGGGCGAGTGACTGCCACAAATTTGAGCCCAGCATAGTCAGACACACTATACCAGCCAGCTGCTCACACCGACTGCACTACAGTGTGGTTTAGTTAGTCACGGTCCTTGTTTCATAGCGAATGAGGCAGGTAGAGAATGGACGAGAGAAAGGCGACTGTGGAAATCGTTTACACGAGGAGGGAGGGGGCAAGGGGGTAGGGGGGGTACGAAAATAGATAGATGCGGCGATTGACAGGGCATGGGGAAGGGGAAGAGGAGATGAAGTTTAGGAGGGTGGGTGGGTAGGCAGAGGAAAGAACAAAATGCCTACCAGATTGTAGGAGGATTCGAAGATAGTGATTGACATGTGTAAACTAGACAGAGCGACGGTTATTTTATGGAATTCGAAAGCAGCGAATAGTCAGAGAAGTCAGTCAAGATGGCAAATCTTAGGTCTTTGAGATTTTTTTTTTTTAAACCCTGGATAAATTGTTTACATTTCTTCCGTTCCCTGACTCACCCTTCTTTCACAACCCCGTTTCAGCTCTAGAAAAAGACAGTCCCTGGTTAGGGCCACACTAAAGTTAGTCGACAACAGAGATATCTATAAAATTTAGGTGTATAATAAGTATGTCTGAGATGCAATATGTTTCCGTTTCACCAAAGAAATCAGCGACACGAAGAAGAAAAAGAAGAGAGCGAAAAAGAAGAAGAAAGAGAAGAAAGAAGAAGAAGAAGAAAGAGAAGAAGAAGAAGAACAACAACAACAACAATAGGCCTGACAACAATCAAAAACAACATCTCCCTATTGAATCATTAACGAAACAGCCGCGTTGTCATAACAAGACTTGTTTTTCTAGGCGGTTACCCTGTAGTTTATTCATGCAGTTAATCCCTTCGATCTGTGTATGTGTAACAGATGCTGCAGTAAATGTATTTCGACAATCTTGTGTGTAGCCAACACTTGTGTGAGTCTGCTAGTTATATTTATCCACAGAAGCAAATTCCCGAGCCTATTCATCGCCGCCTTTTTTTTTTTTCAACCAAGTCTATGGACCGCAATATCAACAGTTCTGAATTTAAATATAATCCACAAAAAGATTTTTTTTGTGTTATAAAAAGGGAACAAATGCTTGCTGAAGATTATGCCTATACGGACGTGTCAATATATAAGCTCAATGTAATCTGCAATTTTTCGCTTGAAAACATAAGCTGCAAATTACATGAACGAATCCACAAGCATGTCTCACTATTTTTCTGGTCATAAAAGTATTAGTCGGTTAGACTATAATATGCATATTTTATGAACGGAAAAAATGAGGAGGAGGAGGAGGAAGGGGTGGGGGGAGGGGGAGGGGGGAGGGGGATCTGTTATCAGTTCCCGTTCCCGCTTGGGAGGAATTTGTCTATTTATAGACCAAGCTCGATAATGATATTCAGTCCATGCATCATATTATATATTGCATCATAAGCATATTGTGTGGGTCGAACTGTATGATTTACTGTTACATTCACTTATTTAGGGTCTATGCATCTGTTTTCACAACTTATCCAATAGTCTTACTATTTAAACGCGCCTGCCTCTGTACTTTGGTGGATTTTAAAGGACTGTGTGTTCATAACTTTATATGAACCCCGCATCTCATGAAATCGTTTCAAAAGAGGTCGGAAAAGGATGCAATAGTGCTTCTGATTCAGACGAACAAAACAAAATAAAAAGTTTTGCACACATTGATATACCACAGTCTGAGCATTTTAGTAACATGGAATATCCTGTCAAGGGGAACATAGCCAGGATTTCAGTTAAGTTATTTTATATTAACATATATGATTACATGTAGGCATTGTTATATTGACATTACTTTGAAAGACATCCAAGATAACAAATCAAGTACTGCAAATTGGCAACGCGCATCGAATATCGGTATATTCGGTCACGAAATACACTCAGGAGTAGGAGAGGTCAGCCAATCTAAGAAAGTGTAATTGTTGTTAAGGCATCGCTTCCGAGTGCTGAGTTCTTCAGAAATATACATAGATAAACAGAGCCAGAGTGGTAGTAAATCTTTGTAGTACTATATCTTGTTACTGCATTATGTCGACCTGAATGATAGAATTACATGTATTTTCCATGCTGAATATCTAGTCGAGAGCAACCCTCACTAGTACAGCTGGTGCTAAAATCGTACTGATATGTTATCGATCGTGAATTATTCATGTAAAGTTTAAATTAAAAAGAAAAATGGTGTAAGCAAGTTGTCCCGGCGAGGCACTATGCCGTTATGGTCATTGTACTTGGCGGAAATTTATGCAGAAGTGAGGAGACTTAGTCAGCGAGTTTGTAATGTGAATGATGGCCGGAGAGAGAGAGAGAGAATGAGAGAGAGAGAAATAAAAAGAAACATGAAAGTGGAGAGAAAAACGTGTACTTGGGAAAGTCAGGGAGGAGGGGGAGAGTGAAGAGAGAAAGTAAGGAGGAAGGAGAAAAGAGATGAAAAACATGAGAAAAGAAGAGAGAGAGAACACGCCAGGGTCGAAAGGTAAAGGATGATGAGGAGAGATAAAACCGAAAATAGAAAAAGAAAGAAAAAAGAAAGAAAGAAAGATTGCAGACTAAGAGACAGACAGCTAGATAGATAGATAGATAGATAGATAGATAGATAGATAGATAGATAGATAGATAGATAGATAGATA
>JBCEWB010845433.1:0-16060 GCA_039654565.1 Peronia peronii
TATATATATGTCTCGCGGCCAGTCAAAATGAGACGTAAGTCGATGGGCTAGAACCGAGAAATCAGGCTTTGAATGTGATGAGGGTGGTCATTGAATTTTTTTTTATTACAGAAATGGAAAGTGCTTTCCTTTCTGAACAAGACAGTAACAGTCTTACCCTTGATTTATAAATATTTTTTCATTAAAATCGGGTTTTTGTGAGGTAGGCATGTAGATTTATGCGTTCGACTGTTCATTTAAACTTGATTTTCTCGGAACTTCAGTCGTTGCTGGGGAATCCCACCTTGTCTCTTTAAACTGCAATATCTCTGGCTAGAAGAAAGCTAGCTCCAAACTTCTTTCACCACCTCAAAAGGTATGAAATAAGCTTTCACGTGATACGAAAAACCCCATATGGTAAAAATCAACATACGTCTCATTTTGACTGGCTGCAAGACATATATATATATTTTATATATACATAAAAAATGTGAAGTGTGAATATATGTTGCAAGTATATTATGTCTCATTTACTGTGAAAGGAATTTCCTTTTGATCACAAAGCTCATCTGTCTCATCTGATTATAGTTTGTCTAGAGAGTTAACCCTTTCTCATCATCATTTTTTTTACATACACTGAGCGCTGTAAGAGAAAGAAATTTCAAAGTACAGTATGATGAGCGAGGCTTCCACCCCTTGACATCTATATAGGGTTAAGTTCTGCTCATGAAACATACCACCTGTTATAACCCCTTTTGGCTACCAGCCCAAAAAATGTTAATTGTATCGAAATTGTCACTGAAAATATGTCTATGATGTAACTATGAAATGTGTGGATGCTATATCGTGGATCAGTTTGGGCTTAGGTAATTGTCGCAGCCATGCCAAAGCTAATACACTCCTATTTTGGGCACTGGACAGTCGTCGTTAGTATATATTTTATTCTTTTGCTGATTGATGAACCGTCTTGAAAATTTTTGACAAAGGCTTTAGTAACAATGCAGTGTAGTGATTAAATTTTAAAAACGTTATCGTTTACATGATGGTTTTTAGAATTTTATAAAGCCAAAAAAATGTGATCGATGTCCAAGATATTTTACAATGACACTAACAGTTTTTTATTTTGTTTATTGTCAGTTTATTTTGTAAGCAGATGTCATCAATGTCCCAGGGCGTGTATCTCTAATTTTTTTTTTTTTTTTTTTTATCTTCCACCACTACAGAGCACTGCCACTTTTACAGAAAATAACCGTGAAGTAAGTGGTCATTATTATCTTCTCTTTGTAGTTTTTCTCCATCATGCAGTCATCCTCCACTCACTGAACACTGTGTCACTGAACATTGTGACACTGAATTTAGTACCACTTAGCTCCCTGTCCCTGAACTCTGTGTTGCTGAACCCTGTGTCTCTAAACTTTGTCTGTGAACTCTGTGTCTCTGAACTCCCTGGCACTGAATTATCTGTCTCTGAACACTGTGGTGCTGAACGCTACGACTCTGAACTCCCGTCTGTGAACTGTCTCTCTTAACTCGCTGGCACTGAATTAGTCTGTGAACTCTGTGACACTGAACTTTGTCACTTTAGCTTGCTGTCCCTGAACTCTGTGTCACTGAGCTCTGTCACTTTAGCTCTCTGTCACTTAGCTGTCCATCAATTAACTCTGTGACAGAGGCCTATGTCTTTGAACTCTGTGTCACTGAACTCTGTCATTTTAGTTCTCTGTCAGTTAGTCCTTCATCAGTTACTGTGTGACAGAGGTCATGGTCGCTGAACTCTTTGCACTGAATTATCTGTTTATAGAACTCTGGGTTGCTGAATACTGTCAGTTTTGCTCTCTGACGTTTAGCTCATCAGTTAGCTCAGTGACAGAGGTCTTTGTTTGCTGAACTGTCTCTGAATTATCTGGCACTGAACTGTGTGTCATGTAGCTCTCTGTCACTGACGTCTGTGTCACTTAACTCTCCATCAGCTAACTCTGTGATAGAGGTCTGTGTCACTGAACTCTTTGCCATTTTCTACAGTCTTATACTGCAAAATGTTGTTTTTAGAACATAATTTCTGCTCATTTATGGTGTGTGTGATGGCTGTGTTTTGAGAAAATTATGGTATTGCAATTTGACCATTGAAAGCCAAATTGTCTTATCTACTAAATTCATGAAAACTGGTGTCAGTACTTGGAATCAAGTTAGTTTTCCCAGAAAGCTGTCTGAACTCCATATAATCACAAGTTTTATCAAACCAGTGGCTGTAGCCTGTAAGGCAATAAAGCTTTGAAGGGTTGGTTTTCTCCCTCAAAAATTTCTTCTGGATCTATAGAGATTTTCTCACAATAGTTCATATTTGACTGAGCACAGATCTGGAAATCCCCAGGGGAGTGTTTGTACCCCCTGCTCAAAAATAGAATACTCACTGATGTGTGTTACGCTCCACCACAAAATTCCAAAAGAGTAGAACACAAGATTTTGGGAAAAACCGGATGCTAGAAGTTCATCATTCAGTCTTTAGCACTGCTCAGTACTACTATTATTTAGAGGCTGTCTAGGTTCAATAGGCTCACAGCAAAGAGTTTTAATCATACATTTCCTGTCCACTGTAACAGGGTCAAACCGAAAAGTGAGGCAAACTTTTTATTTGGAGTGTTTGTACCCCTGCTAAAAATAGATGCAGGGATTTCCAGCCTTGAGCTTGGTCAGAACAAATCTTTTATTTGGCATATTGTGTTTTTCATCTGTTGGCCTGTCTGCCTGTTTGTCAGAATATTTGTCTCCCTGAGCTTCTGAAATCGTATATTATTGCATAAACTTGTTAATTTGACAACAATCACAATAACAGGCAGGGATGGCACTTTTTCAATTTTGTCTTGCTTTATGTTATGTTGTTCTATTTGATTTCATTTTAATCAATTCAATTTATGAGTGATCAATGACAAAAACTGTCCTCTGTCCATTTCAACAGGCATGCATGGGGGAGAAGGTTGTAAAGATCAGCCAGAAAAACACAACCTTCTCTCACTACTTCAACCTGAAGAACAAAGTCCAGGTAAGTTAATTTCCAGCCTTTTTTTATGAAGAATCTCTTGATAAAACTGAGGCCACCAATCATGACATCTTTACTTCTAAGTGGGGTTAGGTTTAGGTTTTCTAGGTAGAAAAGATTTCTATGTGAAACCTTCCCATCATCATGATTTAAGAAAGCTGTGAATAAAGCAGGCCATATATTTGCATGAAGACTAAAAGGAAAAAAAAGGTGTCCAATTTTTAGTATTTTCAAGATTCCGGCCCATGACTTCAGTCCTGAGCCTTAACTGTCCCACCGAAAAAGTTCAGAAGAAACAGACACTGTTGTCTAAAGCAGTGGTTTGAAACAGTAACTTCTTCAAATGAATAGAGATCCTGAAAAAGAAAAGTTTTTCTCTTGTGTACAAAAAGTGGATGTATGTTTCACAGTCGGCCAGAATCAGTGCAGTTTGCTCAACTCAGAGGAATCCGGTTGAATGTGATGGTGATGTGATATCGATGATTTTATGTTAGAGAAATTTAAGGAACATTCAGTGATAAAATATTGATCTTATGGGCAAATTAAATATATCAGGATGTGAGGTGAATATTCAGATTACTGTGCTAAACTGTTCATTTTTACTATTTTTCTTTTTTCATTTTAAGTGTTGCTGAGAAGTCATCCCATGTTTCTTCAACTTCAATTTGCGATTTCTCAGACTGCAATCAAGCTAGCTCAAATCTTGTTTTCACCTCGTAAAAGTGTATGATTTAACCCTTTGAACCTTGGTTACCAGTGCCTGAAAAGCCCCTGTCCCTGGCCTTCTGGGCCGACAATGCACATTTCTTGTTTCATGTTCAGTATCTTTTGCATACACAAGCCTCAAATGGGATCATGGGCGCAGACATTTGTAATCACCATAGTCTTAAATGTCTTTGCACAAAAATGACCTATTAGATCTATTTTTAACTGTAGTGGCTGCATAGGACTGGAGTAAGTGTGTCAGCCCTGTCTGCCGGGCTGTGGGGAATTTGACACCGGATAATCTGATCGGTGTACTGTTGGGTTCAACGGGTTAAGTTTTTACACGATTGTAATATCTCAGATTTGGTGAAATTTTGACATACAATTCATTTTGACTGGCTGTGAGACACGATGTAATTTTTTTTTTTGGTCCCTTTCATGTTCACATGTACGTTATAGATGGGTCTGAATTAGCTAGTCCCAAGACTAATTGAAATGAAGAGGTTACCCTGGAACAAAGCAAAGCAAACTAGTATGAAACATGACATGATAAAATCAGGTGCTTATCGAATTGAGGCAACAGATTTTTTTAAAGTGAAAGCATGCAAATATTTAAGGCTTTTCTTGTTTATACCTTGCACAAAGCCCTTAGGCCTAGGAGAGTTTTGTAGCGGAAGATGGTAGAATTACTAAGTTACATAGGCAATCCTCTTGTCCTTTTGCTAGTTCATTTCCTGATGTTTGCCCATGTCTTCCTTTGCCTACCTCTGTGCCCGCTTCCGTCCATGGTTTCTTGTCATGTGGTCATACCAGTTTAGCTTCCACTTGTTGACGTTAAACATGACAAAGATGTAGAAGTAGGATTTAATCAATAAAAGTAGGATTTAATCAGACTGGCGTTTATCAGTCATGTCATTGATAATTGGTTGGTTAAAAGCAGATTGTGGACTATTGTATGAGATTCCTGATTTTTCATATTTTCACAAGTGAATGCTATCTAGCACGTGCAGCGAGTTTTACTTAGTGCTCGATTTCAATCAGAGTAAAATATCTCGTATGGAAATCATAAGTATATAAGGAGAATATTTGTGGGTGCAACTTTTTAATCAGCCGTAAAACTGAGGTATTCTGACAGTTAGGGTTGAAAGGCTGTTTAGACTATTACTACTGCCCACATTGCCTTAAAAACTTTTCTGATATGGGGTATCGTACCTGTCCTCTGCCTTTTCCTTGCTGATAGTTTGGAAATGTGTCATGCTTAACTTGTTAACTTCTCACTGTGAAATGAAGAAAAACTAAGCAGCATCAGTTTGTCTCAGAGTGTGTTTGTTTGTGTTGGGGTTTAACGGCATATCAGCACAACCAAGGCTATATTGTGCCAAACACGGTAAAATATGTTTACATGTCAAGAAGAAGTGAAGAAAGATGAGTGGAACAGAAGATAGGAGCAAGGACAGAGGAGAGATGTCACCCCGGGAATGTCGGGGATGGCATTCCATGGGAGACATGCCGCTGATGGCAGGCTTTCACCACGTGCAGGTGGGAAAAAAGAACCTACTTATATACCCTTTGTCTTATCATATCAGTGTGTATAAAAGAATGATGAGACCGGCTGGCTTGTACGTTTTCAAGAGATGCTGTCACTAATAGCTCATGGATCACGGGATCTGTGACCTGTGAGTTGTCAGGACGACCACTGAGGATGTTCGTCTTTCAACAGTTCTATCCACCTGTATAGTCTCTTATCTGCGTTTGGGTTGTGACAAAGTTGGCTCCTGTCCACTCTTTGTGTTTGTCCACCCAATTCTTCATTGGTCATCCTCTTCTCTTTACTGTGGCACTGGAAGGCAATCCTGGCTATGTTATTCAATTCTGACACATAGGTGTGCCATTGAAGTTTTCCACACCACAGACTGACTAAAGAGACAAAATTAGACTGATGTCAGTCACTGGCAAGAAAAGTGTTAATGGCATCTGATATACATTATAAATGTCCACAGGTGAGAAACTTAACACATTCTAGCTAAATTGCATTGTGAGCAAAGACACAAACAACTTCTTTCCAATGGAGGTACAGTGCAAGTTACTAAGGCTATGATCTTGTCCTGTTTTACTGTATTGTTACACACAAGAGGTGCACAACAAGGAACTGTGTTATATGAATTATTCACAGTGTTGTGTCTATCACTGTAAACAAATTAGTCGCTTGTCAAATCCCTTGCAGGGGTCCGGGAATATAAGTAGATTCTCTGCTCCCACCTGCAGGCAGTGAAAGCCCGTCATCAATGGGATGTCACCCATCAAATGCCATTCTTGGCGTTCCAGGGATGATATCATTTCTCTTTCCTTGCTCCTGTCCTTTGTCCCGTTCTCTCTTAGTTGATCAGCCTTTTTGACGTGTAAGCGTACCTTACTGTGTTTGGCACAATATAGCCGTGATGGTGGTAATGTACCACACAATGTACCAAACCCTAACACAATCAATCAGCATGTCAACTCATAATGGTAAATAAGTGAGCACTGACCTCAGTTCATGTGATCATGGTCTTTTTGTTTAAAAACAAGCCATTGAAGAAAGATCCATCAGGTTGCAGAAATATTTATCACCCAAAAATTTGTGAAATTTTTTTTTTTCACAGCACATGTAATTATATTCTGTAGTACAGACTTTTGAAACTTTCATTTCAAGATGGAAGTCTTGTCTTTTCTGCAATATAAACCAAAGGGCTGGGTATCTCTTCCACATGACACATGTTAAACAAATGGAGGATTATCTACCCAATGCAATCACTTTTAAGATCAATTCTTTTGAGTTGACCACCAGGCAACCACTGCCTGTGGAATTTTCAGACTTTTCTCATGACATGGCTTCAGGAACTGTTGTTCAGGGATTGCACAAAGTCTTGGCAAGAACAGAGGAGGAGAGCTCTTACATTCAACATTCTCTGCAGATAAAAGATGAACAAAATGACAGTAAATGTGTTCAGAAAGCATCCAATTTCAACATGGATTTTTCTCTCTCCCATCTACAGCGTCCGTTATCACCATAGCTGGCAAATGTGAACCGCCAAAGAAACAGATCAGTGGTGCAGGGAAGAAGACTGGCGCAGATAAGACAGGAAATTCTTGTTGTGAGTATTCACGGATTTTTTATTTTTTTTAGTTAGTCATCTCTGTTCTTTCAGCACTGTCAGATTGTAAAATAGATAGACAATCAGATAGACAAGCTTGCAGATGGGCAGGCCAACAGATAAATTAGACATGCAGAAAGGAGACAGATAGCTATGCATAGATATTGATATCGTTTATAGATAGATTCATAGATATACACGCTACACATACTGTGTACATACATTTTACACACAGGGTACATACTATGTACACTTCACATATTGCACAAACTTCACATTCTACAGACAGTATACATTACACATACTAAACACACTACACGTACTATATGTATCACACGCAATGCATACTAGGTACACTTCACAAATTACACAAGCATCACATTCGAAACGAACGCACTGCACACACGAAACATTCTACATATACTATACACACTACATGTATTTCCACCACCACATACATGGCACTTATTAGTAATAATAACAGTGATGACAGAGCATTTATATAGTGCTTATCCCTGTACAGTGTAGAAGCGCTAAGCACTTTACAATTTTTTGAAGACCCAAAGGAAACACAGACATTGTCAGCTTCCTGAGAAATCATACAAGGTGGCAGCCTATTAGGCACTCTAAACCTTGTCAGTCTAATAATGGGCACTCCTGTTTAGGTGTGGTCCCGGTCTGTCTCTACCATAGAAGTTGTAACTCAAAAATACATGTAGAAATGACACACATCGATTACTGTCTTCGAGTTATACAGGAATATGATTATGATTGCTAATTTAAGGCTACTGGAACATACCTTAGCCCCCATCCAAACCCTAACCCTACAATCAAACAATGACAACACATCAGTATTTGATTGTAAGGTTATGGTTATGGCTAGGGTGCATTCTCAAGACTTAAATTATTCATCATAATCATGTCCCTAAATAATGTGAAGACAATAATCAAAATGTGCATTTTTACTTCAGGGTTGCGACTTCTGTAGGAGGGGCAAAATGGGACCACCCTTAAACAGGAGTGCCTGATAATGTATTATGCACATTATACGTGTGACACATGTTGCACATATTCAGACTTGCGTACCCTCCCACATTTTGACCTATCATCCTGCCTTTTTGCACAATGAACATAAATTCCCGCATTCAGACAATTTTGACATTTTGTACTAAAATTATTTCATTTTATCCTTTGTTGTCATTCTGAATGTTGCCGGAGCAGCACAATGGGGTTATTTAGACCTGTACCGCTTGTAGCATGGTCATGCCGGTTATACTGTGATGGGCAGAAACTAATAATACTCAGCACTGAATCTAACCAAACTTGACCTCATATTAACCATTACAAGAGAACCAGGAAACATTCAAATAATATGCGGTTTTCACCCAAAATTGTCAGGGAAAAAATAATGTCGCACTGCAAAAATATATCTCCCTTCATTTCACTGATGTATTCCTAGAATTGCAAAATGTGTGTTTTTGGTATCAGTTGTCATAAGCTTACTTTTATCAGGTATGTTTTCATTCTTTTCTATATTTTGAATTGTCGGGGCCCACTTGAGCGTTTAAAACATGTAGCTTCTCCCTTCCCCTTTGATTGCCATTATTATAAATATGAAATGGCCGAATTTTATATTTTTGAAATATTTTATTAGGCCTATTATTATCATAGATAGCAAGTATTATTATTATTATTAAAATATCGAGTTGCTGACAGTTTTATTATTATTCTTATTATTGCAATACTTTGGTATCTTGATGCTCTTTTTGATGAAGGGGGAAACCACTGGCAGTAAGAGAAAATCTTATAGGTCATGCAATGCATGTAAGAAAGAATAAAGAATCGTTTGTTTTTCTTGAGTGTTTCAGTCGTTAGAAAGTAGGACTATCTCGACTTCAAGAGGCTGCCTGTTTTTTAATGATAATTTTTGTGGGTAGGTATCTGGAATTTGGAAATATTGCCCAGACAGCGGTACTCCGCCTACTCTTCATTGATTTTGAACTGCCAAGAGTTCTTTAATGTGCGTATCAAACACACGGGACCTCTGAAATACATATACCCTTATCCCAGAAGGCTAGATGTCAGGCATCCCTACCCAGAAGCCGGGGGACCTTTGAGTCACTGAAAAAAATGCAGGTTTTCAATCATGTCCTTCTATCCCTCAGTGGGAGGACCTGTGAGTCGATCCCGGCCACAACCTCACCAGCGTGAGTAACTGTTTTCACCATGAAGTAGATGTGAAACCACATAGCCACGGCGACCCCTCCGCTGTGATCAGTGTGGTGAATATAGCATATAGATCAATTTCAGAGCAATTGGTGAAAAAAAAACACTATTTTTCTAGACAATTGAATCCTATATATATATATATATATATGAACAGACGGATTTTCCCGCTGTGTATTTTTTGTTCTTCAATGCGGAACTACCGCTACGATTAGTTCGGAGTAAGGGAACACTGACTGGACTTCGATTGAATATTTATCAATGATAATACCTTGTTTCTTTTTCTTTAAAATCAAACTGTTGATTAAAAAAAAAAGAAAATGAATCAGCCAATGAAATGTGGTCTTTGGCAAACTTTTAGTGATGAATTAACAGTGTAAATATGAAATTGAAATTAATATCTAATGCTTCTTAGATACATAATTTAATATTTTAGTAAAACCAACCAAAACAAGGCAAAAGCAAAACTGCGCACTAACACCAATGGAATCCCTGCAATCTTTACCATTTTAGGCATATCTCAGAATAGAAAAGGCGCTTTTTTAATTTTTTCTCTATAGCTATCTCTCTCTCTCTCTCTCTTTCCTCTCTATCTATCAATCAATCTGTCTGTCTGTCTGTCCGTCCGTCCGTCCGTCCGTTCGTGTATCTATCTCTCTCTCTCTCTCATATATATATATATATTTGGTAAAAACAGCATGTCTGTTCCTTGGTTCTCTCGTGATCATCATTGTGAGATTAAATTGAACGCTAAATTAACCAATATAGTTTTAGCCCATCACCCCTGCTGTGTAACGACCATGACCACGGCGTTGCCGTTGTACAGTTTTACCGTGCGTTGCTATGTGCATGCAATGATCCTGCCTGTTGCTGAGGCTTGTGTTTGTAGGCTTAGACAGTAGATCTACATCATATTTTTTGGCACAAGTAGTGTTATGTGTTATACCCCGCCTGTCCGCCCATATACCAAGAGGTCGGTTGAGTGCGCCGCCATCATTCAGACAGTGATCTCTTGTTTTTTCTTTTTCTCTGAACCCAGATCTACCAGTAACCGCGTTTTCCCTTCCCGCACCTCATTTGTTTGTTTGATTGTTTTTGTTGTTGCCGATAGTTATGACTCTCAACGTAGAAAGATCTATCCTGGGATCATTCACACTGACAAGTAGGAATTTGGTCTGTTGCCGACGATCTGTTTAGCTTGTCAGTATTTTACTATCATCTTCAGGGACTGAAGGTGACGGGCTGCTGCATAACCGACATTGTCTCATTCATGGACCCTTTTTTCTTTTGTCTACGAGATAGCTATGGCCTGCTTCTTTCAGTGATAGTCATCACCACTAGATTTGAATCTTTCAGCCCCCTTCTCACCTCTCCTTTGTTGGTCAATCATGTCAGCGAGATAACTAATGCTGCAAGGTTGAAAGTTCTTCCGAAATGCACAAATTAATGTAAGAGGATTTTTGAACATTGAAATATGCACTACCCTAGTTTCGTGGTCCCGGTCTGTTTCTACTACGGAAGTCGTGAGCATGGCACTTACCAATTACTGTATAATTTATACTTGCTTATTTAAATCTATTAGAATGTACCCCCACCCCCTTCCCCACCTAAACACAAACCTAACCGTAACCCTAATCCTAAACTAAACAGCACAACACCAATAAATAATCAACCAAGAAAGTTTATTTGCCATTTGAAACACCCAGACAACACAGTCATAATTGTATTGACAGTAATTAATCTGTCATTAAATTAGAAAACAGTAATCGATATGTGCCATTCTTGCGACTTCGTAGTAGAATTAGACCAGGACCAAGAAACGAGGGTAGTGCCAGTTGCCATTGTGGTACAAAATTGACAGATCTGCGCGTGATAGAAACCACAACTGTCTACTCTATTATGACTATTCTGAAAGGCACGTAAGAAATACACATCTAAATGACAATAGGGCCTATGTATATCCATATGGAACTTTCTCAGCAACAAGATGAAATCAGGCGCTCATCCAACTGAGGCAAGCGGAGAAATCACTTGTTTTTCAGCAGTGAATGAATTTTTATCGCAATTTTTTTTTCTTTGCAGAACATTTCTATATCAATCTGGAAATGCATTTGAGGGTTAAATTTGCTGAAATTCATTGGAGCAAAATCAAAAAAAAAAAAAAAAAATTAAATTATGTTTTAGTGGCATGGCCTAATAAGGATTAATATGGATTAACAAAAGTGATTGGCCATTTCCTCACTAATTTCAGTTGCAACAACAGGTCACTCCCATCGCCTTTAATTGCCAATCTCTCGACTTGTACCTTTGAGGTAGAACATTTTTTTTCACACCCACAGAGAGGAAAATTAATAACCTTCATAGTGATATTAATCACTCCATATCCTCAAAATTTTATGAAAGCCTGATTCCTTCATGTAGCATCTCCTGTTGATTTGTTGTATACTGTGTAGGAACTCATGAATTCGGTTCCGTCAAGGATGTTGGATAAATTTTCACCTGATTTCCGTTTGTTTTTGAGTCACATATTCCTTTTCTGCTGTGGTTATGGTCCATGCACATCTTTCAACCTCTTGGTGTGGAGGTTATCTCAATGGGTCTTTGTTGGAAAAAAAAGTTTATCTAAAAAAAAATTTTAAAAATTGCGTAGTTTATTATCCAGTCTAGGTCTCCCTCCGTCGTACGGTGTTCTTTTTTTACTAGGCTGTTACAGACCCGAGCCTAGAAGACAGTCGCGCCAGAAGGCAAAGCCCAACGTCCATACCCCCAAAGTCCCAAAACAACCCAACCCGCCCCCTCCCCCTCCCAACTCCCAAACGCTCCCCCTCCGCCTGCCAATGGCCTCCGAGATCGGATCTCCCGGTCGGACCCAGTCATGATCACAGGCTTAGCTATCACTCCGTTGCCCTGTTTTCTTCATCAGCAAGCAGACTATCTAGTTACTCCCTGTTCTATTTTTTTTTTTGTTGAAAATATGCATTTATAGTTATTTGCATTATAATTTGGGCTCTCCTTATGTTTCCATTTGCTCCCACGGGGCTTAGTCGTCAGCGAATTGCGAAAGGCTATCTATTTCCTGCTCCAAATTGTTCATCAAAATTGTAAAAAGCGTAGATGAAAGGACCGATCCCTGTGGTGTTCCCTTTTCTTGTGCATACATTTCCCATAGTTCATTATTTATCCTAACTTGAAAGTTACGGTCATCTCTAGGAATGCTTCTAGGTAGTTTACTATCGGTCCCATTATTCCCATCTTTTGTTTTATAGATTATTGCCTCCCACCAGCTGATGTCATAGGCTTTTGTGAGGTCTAGGAAAACAGCAAGCGTTACTTTCTTAATTTATGAATCCTTTGACTTAGTGCTCCAGTTTTACCAGCTGGTCCGTTGTGCCACGCTTTGATCGAAAGCCAGACTGGTATTTGCTGTATAGATTTTTTTCTGTATTCAAATAGTATTTTAGTCTGTTGTTAATGTTTGTATAGTTTTTCCGAAATGTGATGTTAACTAAATGGGCCTGTACAAGTTAACATCTTGAGGATCTTTCGCTCGTTTTCGTAGGGATATTATGGTTGCTGTTTTCCAGTTCTCGGGGAGTTTTCCTTGCATTAGTATCATACCTTTTCTGCCGTCGCGAGGGTAGGCAGCTCTGCATACCCCTCACATTATACACAGTATATACACTGTGGTCACGAACGTTCTTTCTGGATGCTGAATGGGTGTTAGTCGTGACGTTGTAGATGGTGATCAGGCGGAGAATGCGGACGAGGCACGTGCACAGAATGGAGAAATAAAAAACAGGCGTCCTCACATCGAAATGATGCAGAATTTATTCCAGGTGCTTGTTAACAATACAAACTTCAGGGCAGCTGTCTAACTCCGATGCACACAGCTCTCACTGCATTCTACGTCTTGCTCTCTCTCTCTCTCTTTGTTTGTTTTTCTTAAGCGTTCAATCCAAAGAAAGCAGGATTATCTCGGCTTTTAGAAGTTGCCAATTTTTGCTGAGAAATTTTGTGGATAGAAATTTGGAATTTGGAAATTTTGCCCGGATAGCGGCACGCAGCCTACTCTTTTATCGATTTTGAACTGCCAAGGGTTCTTTAACGTGCGTAACGTTCACACGGGACCTCCGAAATATATTCGCCCTTATACGAGAAGACTAGACGTCGGGCTTCCCTACCCACTGGAAGTCAGAGGACCGTTGAGTCACTGAAAAAATGCGGGTTTTCGATCTTCGTGTCGTTCCATCCTCCGATGCAGGACCCGCGAGTCGATCCCGGACCGTTTTCTCCGTGAGCAGACGCCATACCACAGAGCCACTGGGTCCCCTCTTCCTCTCCGACTGAGTCTTATTTAGATCTCAGCTAATCAAGAACTCCGTCGAACATACAAGTTCGAACAATCTCGACCCGCCATCCTAATTGACACACATAAAACCGTGACGTAGTGCGCATCTGGAACCCCCTCGAACAGAGTCCTCATCACAAGTTACTGCCGCACACGCACAAAACCGTGACGTAATGCGTACACGGTGTGACGTAATACACATGAGATTTGACTACGAAATATCTCGTACAAAATGCTTAGACTTAGAGAGTATCTCAGCTACACTACGCTCAAAATACACATTTGCCTGGGCCCAGTGTATACAATATCGACCCGCTAAGCATCACTCACAGCACACCTCGCGTGAACCCAACATGTATAATCATGATTCGTTGCACACTGTACATACCAGTTACTACACTCACATTGCATGCTATGCACACTCAAAAAGCAAAACTAGCTGGATAATTTGATTGATTGTTAGGTAGATATGCACATAGATTGAAAGACAGACAAACAACCAGTTGGATAAATGAATAGACAGATGGATGGGCGGGGTTATATTAAGATAGATAGAAAGATAGAAATAGAGAGATATACAAAAGGATAGGTAGACAGACAGACAGACAGATAGATCTACATAGATAGAGATTGATTGGTTGATTGACACATAGACGGAGAAATAGATGGATAGATAGATTAGTTGATGGACTGATTGATTAGTGAAATAGAAAGAATAGATGATAGAGAGAGATTAAATAGAGAGGGAAGTGGAGAGAGATGGATGATTGCTTGTTTGGTTGATTGATTTAATTAGAGCGACAGATAAACAGAAATAGAGATACATGTATTGAGATAGAGAGATAAAGTAGAAAAAGTAGATAGAGTAGATGCAGATAGTGAGATTAGGTAGAGTAGATACACATAGATTAGATAGAGCTAGAAAGATTAGATAGAAAAGGGGAGATAGATTAAATCAAAAGGGAGAGATAGAGGTAGATAATAGGTCAATATATAGGAAGGTTGTTAGAGAGAGAAAGAGATAGAGATTAGAGAGAGGATGGATGGATGGATAGGGGTGGGTGGATGGTGGATAAATGATTGGATTGGATGAGATAAAACAAGACTGACAGACCCAGATACATAGTTACATTGATCTCTTGACACACAGACACACATTATACGTTGAGACTGTACATGCTACGCATATTTTACAAACTTAGCTATGAACTAAGTACATAACGTTAAACAAAGATAACAGAATACATAAATAGATAGAACCCTAGATAGAAGATACAGAGATGCATATGTTAATAAATAGTTAAACACATCCAGTGGACCCTCAGATTATGAACGGCTGGGTTTACAAATTGCTTTTATGGACAAGCTTTGTGAACAAACTTTACCTTGACTTATGAACAATTCGGGATACTAACACGTCCACTAGCCACAATCCCCGGGGTAACATGCTGAGTTGTGCTTTGTCAAGTATATATGTGTGTCAGCAGGATGTGTTATTTTGAGTTCTTTCTTGTGTTAGTGTTGTATGTACTTAGCTGCAATAACCCCCCTCCCCTCCTTATCTTGTCTTTCATCAGTCACAATGATAATAGTGTGGAAACAGTTAAGGTGCAGTGTGATATTACAAAAAACAACAACAAAAAAAGGATGTAAAAAAAAATACCACATAAGTTTGACTGAGGCTGAATGGGATTAATCATGTTTACCATCATGTTTTGGTTTACGAAGAATTTGGTTTACAGAGTCCCAGAACGGAGTAAGTTCATAACCCGAGGGTCCATTGTACATAGATACCTGGATGGAAATATACTTGAATACAGTATGCATGCAGATAGTCACATAGATATATGATGTCCATAAAGTTACTCTGCTGTTAAGCTGAAAATTATTTGGTATACTTTCATATTGTCAAGAATGTATTGAAGCTGATGGGATAGCTTACAATTTGAACATTTATCATAGCTGTGATAGGTGAAATTAAAATTGATTGCCTATAATGTTATTTTAGTACTTTCTGATGTGATATACATATTTTCTGAAAGTCTTTTTAGTCTAACCATTTCAAATAACTGTAGTAACTTTTCACACCCTGTATATAAATAGATAAACAACATTTTGTTGTCTGCTTATCACTGCAGTCTGTTCTAGAAGTTCATTCAATGCTTTGTATCACAATTGACATTTTCTCTTCATGGTCAATATAGTGACTCTGAACTAATATGATTTATTTTTTAAAATTTTTTTTTTCAGCCAAAAGGTTGCAAATGCAACTTTTGTGTCTGCCACCGCGACAAAATAAGCCGTAGCAGACAGATTGCAACCCAGACCAGGGAGACGGTGGAGAGAATGCCAGAAATCGACATCTATAGGAGACCTTGAGCACACTGAGATGACCAGACACTTAGGAACAATACAGAGCTCAGAAATATATGATGTAATAGCTTTCTTCATCCGGCTATTTATGCAACCTCAGCAAATTGACCAGCAATGTGCCAGACTGAGGCATCTAAAAGAAATCCAGCACTGTCCAGATCCTGCAGTTACTTAGCCATGCCCAGAAATTTGTTACTCTATTCTGAAATATCAGATCTAAATACTGATGTCTTCTGTGGAAAACTCAGCAGAATCAGAACT